>CM018687.1:3962305-4239805 GCA_009363875.1 Mikania micrantha | reverse complement strand
AACCTTAACTGTTTTTACAAAAAGTGCTATAACTAAGATAATAAGATTTATAAAATAAATTAACTTTCTTTTATAATTAAATACAAGTTTGCAACAAACTTCTTTTTATAACTTAAAACATGTCTTTTAAACATAAACCTTGTTCAAGTAAGTTAAGTTCTATTTACTTTGGGTAAGGGTCTAGAAGGATAAGTCTAATAAGGCAATATAGATTAAACACTTAGTAACTCACTATAGAGATAAATAGGACACTTAGTCACACACTTAGACTTAAACACAATATCAAACAACCATAATCACTTACAATACAAAACCATAATCAATGAAATCAGGTGTTGAAATTACCTCTGATACAACAAACGAGCGTGCGCATTCTTAGTTCATACAAGTATTCCACAACACAGGTGAGTTTATTTGTCCCTTTTCAAACATTTTTGTTTTACTGCGGGACTGAGAAACATGTGAAATGTTTTAAATAAATGTTTGTCATGTTTTATAAATTGTTTACTAATGTGATGTTATACTTTTTTACATTAAATGTTTACAATGATTCTATGTTTATGCTTAAAATACTATGATTTCATCTATAAATTATTATTGACAAATACTTTCTCAAACATATACTTTTTTCATACGAATACTTTCTCATACGAATACTGTAACATCACTGTATTTCAGGTATTGTCATTACACATATGCTTGTATTAATAGAACTTGATATGTTAATTTGATATTTTGGATTTGATTTATGATATTATCATTGGTATACATTGATGAGAACATATAATTAATGTGCATAAACCATGTGGAAGTTTAGTTTGGATTACAACTAGACAGAACCACAGTGTTTATTGCAGCGGAATACATATGGTATATTTGGTTAACTGGTAAGGGTAGTAGTGTATGGTTGGTCACTAAATATAGTCAAGGACATATGGTCATGGTTTTATTGAAATGGTGTTGGGAGGGCGACTAGATAGGTTGCGACCGACTCCTACGTATGCCCTATACATAAACTTATTTCGATCTATCATTTATGTGTCGGTGATATGATTTAGTGGGGATAAGGATTGGGAAATTTATATTTGATAAATGTGTTTAAAATAAAATAGTGAAAGTGATAATGAAAACATTTACGCGATGGTGAGGTCACGAATATAAATTAAAACGCGAATGTTATTTCAGAAATGTTAGCCTAATGGTGTGTTCGCGTGGGTGACGATTCACACGAATACAATTATTAGGAATAATATTCTGAAATGATATTCCATATATCTTAAATCAAGTTGGAATACGATACGAACGTTGTATTTGTAAAGGTGACGATCTTTATAAATGCATACGTAAGTAACGCGTTTTAACGAGATAACCAAGATAATATTTTTACGATACTTAAATTAATAAAAAGAATTTAAAACGTTTACTAGGAATAAACACCTTAAAATATTTTAAATAAAATCATTTTATTAAACATTTCGTAATTTGACTGTAAATTTCGTAAAACCGAACAATTTAAATTGTTAACGTGTAAACAATCGTGACCGAGCATACGAGATTTACCTGGGCTATAAAAAGGAGGGATTTCCTTTTTCTTCCTCATTTCTCAAGAACCACTCTCTCTCTAAAACCCAATTTTCAGATCTCTCTCTCCCTAAAGCTTCTCTCTAAGATTTCTTCACCAAATCTCCACCATTTCAAGTGATTTTTGTTCCAAAACCTTTCTCCATCAACGTAGAGTCTGAAAGTACAAGGATCTCGAGCATTTCACCACGATTTAGAGGTAGATTTATGGGATTTTTCATTCGGGTTGAGCATCAACACACACTGTTTTATCATACTATTCTAAACCACTCTACTTCATTCGGCATAGCTCAAAATGAGTGGTTTACTAGAGTTTGAGAAACCTGCAACTAAGTTTGGGTTGACATGGGTCGACGTTGAAGAAAGGGGCACCGATACTAATAAAATCGATGGAGGAACTATCGATATTAGTATCTTCGATGGACCTCCGACATTGATAAGTTCGACAATGAACAATCGATACTAACACCCCGCAACCGTCGATACTACACATTCAATGGGGATGTCGAGATTTATAAGTTCGACAATGAGCTGGTCGATACTATTAGGTTAGACAGTGGAAACTGTCGATACTAACTGTGAACTAAGCTCTGTCGATACTAGGGTTCCGAACTTAGTATTCTCGATGCCTCCTAGGTTTATTTTAGTATTAGTTGATATAATTAGTATCAAGAGTTTTGGGAGAGAACCATATTAGTATCGAGGGCTCTTTATCTCAATCAAATGAGTCCTCGGGTTAGAACCCTGACCCACGTGAATATGCATGTATTCATGCATGGGATAAAATCTTATGAGTTGCATGGACCATCGATATTACTGGTTCATCGATATTGATCATGAGCCAACTATACTACCCATCGAGACTATTAATCTCGATGGTGGACTTGTCGATACTAAGGCCTAGCTCCAAACCATTGAACTTATTAATATCGGTGGTTTGGCATGGTGTTGAACTTAGTAATCTCGAAGGGATGTATGCATACGACATAGTCACTTAAACATAATAGTAATCCACTTAAATAATGACTTGTACAATAAGAATAATACATGCATGGATTCATGCATGCATGCATGCACATATAGATATATGTATGTGTAAGGTTACCACCTTTTCAACACACACACACACACATATATATATGTGTGTGTGTATGTTAACATACTTGGTTTTAAATTAAAATCATCATTATTTATTTAAAACTAACAAGTTTCAAAACTTAGATTATGATGGTTACAACTTATAGCACATAAGTGTTTCATTATAACTTAGAAAATCTTATGAAGGTAATGACAGGTTTTTAATGCAAAAGTTAAATACATGAAACATTACCTAATTATGAAGCATATGAACTTATGAAAACAAAAATATGAAAACACAGGTTGTTGAGTCACTGTTGATTCCACCTGACTGAGCAGGTGTTCTACAAACATCGATTTATAAGACATCACTGTGAGTTCTCATAACCCCCTTTTAAATCTTTTGCTTTTAAACTCGGGGGTGGAACATGTATACCAAAATTATTATGATTTGATATAACATGTGTGAAACTTGGATTATCATTGAGATATTATTATTGAGGTATTATCATAACTCTTGTGAGTCATTGTTGATTGAGTTGACTTCGGTCCTCCGCGGTGATTCCACTATTGATTGAGTTTACTGCGGTCCTCCGTAGTGTACAGTATTGACGCTTATGCATATTCGGATATCGTTGATTGAGTTGACTGCGGTCCTCCGCGATGATTCCTCCTACCGTTGATTGAGTTAACTTCGGTCCTCCGCGATGATTCCTCCTACCGTTGATTGAGTTAACTTCGGTCCTCCGCGGTATATTAGTTAAACTTATTATGGTGATTGATGATTATTGAGTTGATGTGTTGGTTGAGATTGGTTGAATGTATTTGGATGATTACTTGTGATTACTTGGATTATTTGATTTGGTATGTTTGTTTGTGTGTATACAAATTATGATCATCTTTACAGGTTCACACATGTTATTCTTAAAATGTTTATAAATATTTTTGGAGTGTGTAAAACTTATAATTACTCACCAACTACGTACGTAGTTGACACTTGATTTTCTACATGTTTAAGGGAATGAGGAGAAGTAGGTAGAGAAGGATAGCTCTACAACTTTTGGACGTCATCACTTAGGGCCTCAGACTTAGCTAAATTAACTGGATCATTGGAGATTAGGGTTTAGTTAATTTAGATACATCTTTTGTGTAACTGTTGTATTTGATTCATGACGAACATGACTTTTGTTAATTACTTTAATTGAATTAAATGATATGTGATGATACATTTAGATGCCCACGAGCTTATGAACAATCTACACATACCTCGTGGCATCCTGACGTTTCCGCCATCCGTTGGGATGTTACAAATACTTTCTCATACGAATACTTTCTCAAACATATACTTTCTCATACACAAACTCATACAATACTTACAATACATATACTCATACAATACTTACAATACTTATATTCACATATTAAACATATATAAGTGATTGGTGTGCCCAAGATGGGGAATACACAGAGGGGATCCGAATTGGTAAGCAGGTACATGTGCACATGGTACGGAAAGTCTTAATATTGAATACTCACAAGGACTTTGTAAGACAGACTGATTGGCCGCCGCGCGTTGACCCCCTACTAGTCATTCAATGTTCTTCATTGTCAATTCTTATGTTTTGTAACGTGCGGCTAGGATGATTATGATCCCATTCAGTAGACCTTGTTCCTTCTGATGGGTATCCTCTAACTACGCACTGAAGCAGACCGTTACACCTGAGACATCTCTTTAAGTCGGTACTGTTAATCCTTGTGGGTAACTCTATGAGTCACCACAATCCGATTTCAGTCGCTTACACTGGTAGTCTTAAACTTGGTTTTCGAACTCTAATGAATTGGAATTGGATAACCAGAACACTTTAAACAATGTTGAATGTGGAAATTGGTAGGCAGTGAAACACTTAATTATCAGTATTAACAATATTATATGCGGTCCGGTATGTGGTGGGCCGGTTGCTGGGCTTGACCCTACGTATGCCCTATATATAAGCATACTTGACCGGATATGATAGGTGTTGTTGCTAAGATTAAGGTTATTACTCTAAAGGTTTGTTGAAACTCATTTTCAAATACAAAACTTTATGAAATCACCAATCATGTGTTGACTTTGTTTTCTTACATGTTTTCTTAGGTGACGAGCATGATTAAGATTTCAGGATGCATAATAGGATGCCCAGATAGAGGACCTAATAGCTTTTGGAAGTGCATATTTTGTTTGTTACTTGTGAATCATTTTGATATTTTGTACAGTTACAAGATAGTAAACTCATGATTCTTTTGGATAGGTTTACATCGTTAAATTATCAAACGTGACAATTGTAATTTAACATTGTAATCTTAGTTTAATATTGTGCTTTAGTTGTTCTCAAATGTTGTGCTATGTATACAATCTGATCATCCATATTATCACACGATATAGCAACCCGGGACCATTCCGCTCGACGGGAAATTCGATCCAGCCTGTCGGCTCGGGGTATGACATCAATGATTGTGTTTCCAAATTAAACAATGAAGTAATTAATTTTATAGGGAAAAATACTCAAAACCTTCTTTTATAATTGTCATGTGGCAATAAGAAACCTTAATTTATTATAATGTATAGATTAAAAGGTGACACATGGCACCACCATATTAATTCTAGTTTTTGATATGGTACAAATGACTAAAATACCCTTCTGTATTAAAATATGAATGAGGACACATGACACAATATTATACAATAACTTTTATATTAATCATTAGATTTGAGTTAATGGGTTATTGCTTAATCTAAGGGTTTTCTTTTGAACACTTCCCTATATATATTTATATATATATGTATATAGGAAGGTTCATGAGAAAACTCTTCATTTTGGAGAAAACCAAGAAAACTCATACTAACCAATAAATTTTAAAAAAAATTGATCTTTTTTTATTATAAGGTTAGAAATGTTATAATAATTTTCAGTATTTGTAGCATTCAAGTTACATATATGTAGCATTCAACTTAAGAGTGTAATAACCCACTCTTTAAGCATTAACTCAGATAACTTTGCCAAGATGAAGTAAAATCTTGGATTTTTTTTGAACATTATTGTAAGACATCTACAACACTTTATTCTTTTATGAATTTGTGAAAATTCATCACCATTTAAAACACAACATCGTTGTAAGTTGTAGTTGAATTCAAAAACTCCAAATGGGTGTTTTTTTGCTAACGTTACAACATTGTAAGTTGTAGAAGATTACTAAGAAGACAATGGAGTCTAGATATAAGCTTGCTGATAGGATTTTGCCCTGTATAAATGAGTTTATTTTTTGTAATTAGCTACTGCAATTACTGTTTATTTGCTATGGTAAAAATATTGTAGTTGGTGTTGAACACTAGTAAAAAAGTTCTAAAATGGGTGTCTTTTTGCTATTTTTACAGTGTTGTAAGCTGGTAATAAAAAGTGTTGTAGATTGTTGTTTTTTGCTAAGGGGTTTTTTTTGAGCTATTGAAATTTTTTATTGTCGTCTCTTTTTAGGTGCATTCTTATTGCAACAAGTTACAAATTTTGTTACTAGAAGATAGTACCGAATCTTGGTATTGAGCTATATATTGAAAAAAGTGCTAGAAATGGGTGTGGTGTTTTTTTGCTAAAGTTACAATGCTATAAGTAGGTGTTAAGTTGTTGTAAAGAAGTGTTTAGATTGTTTTTTTTTTGCTAAGTTGTTTTAAGTAGTGTAATCTTTTATTGTTGTCTATTTTTAGGTGCATTCTGATTGCAACAAGTTACAGATTTTGTTACACAAACATAGTACTGAATCTTGGTGTTGTGCTGTTTTAAAAAAGTTCTAGAAATGGTAGTTTTTTTTTCTTTTCAAATGTTACAGTGTTTTAAGTTGGAGTTAAGCCGTTGTAAAAAAGTGTTGTAGATTTTTGTCTTTTTGATTAGTTTTTTTTAAGTAGTATAATTTTATATTATTGTCTCTTTTTAGGGGCATTCTGAAGATAACAAGTTACAAATTTTTGTTACAGGAAGATAGTATGGAATCTTGGTAGTGAGCTTTTGTAAAAAAGTTCTAGAAATGGGTGTCTTTTATGCTAATGTTATAGTGTTGTATGTTGGTGTTAAGTTATTGTAAAAAAGTTTTTAGATTTTTTTTGCTAAGCTAGTTTGGTGTTAAGTTATTGTAAAAATAACCCTTTTTATTGCGTTAACTCGAAATAACCCTTCAAGATTAAGCAAAATCTTTGTTTTTTAACATCATTGTAAACACATTTAGAACACTTTCTTATGTTATGAGTTTACATAAATTCATCACCGTTTGGAGTTAAAATCGTTGTATGTTTTGGATTAAAATCATTTACAGTGTTGTAAGTTAAAAACTTACAACGATGTTAACTCTCAAACGGTGATAATTTACGCAAACTAATAAAATAAGAATGTGTTTTAAATGTGTTTACAATGATGATAAAAAAATCAAAGATTTGGTTTGATCTTGACGGGTTATTGCATATTTAGTGGGTTATTTTTTTATCCTTATAGGAAGGTTCATGACAAAACTACTCATTTTGGAAAAAACCAAGAAAACTCATATTAAGTAATAAATTTTTAAAATTTTTTTTCATATTTTTTCATTATAAGGTTAAAAATGTTATAATAAAAATATAAATGAAAAAAATTAATTGATAATGATTGTGATTAGTTTTCTTAATTTTCTCCGAAATAATGGTTTTCTTAGGAACTCTCTCATATATATATATAGATAGGGAATACATAATTTGAAAACCACTTCTTAGTGCAAAAACCGTGAAAACTATGTAAAAATCATGTAAAAAAAACGTATTTTTTTGAAATTTTTTTTACAGGTTTGTAACACTATTGGACACATTTTTATAAAAAAATAAAAAAAGTGCCGACCATATATTTTTAAAAAAAATATTTTATAAAACCATGTAAAACAAAACGTAACAAAACATACGTATGTTTTACATGGTTTTATAAAATATTTTTTTTAAAAATATATGGTCGGCGCTTTTTTGATTTTTTTATAAAAATGTGCCCAATAGTGTTACAAACCTGTAAAAAAAATTCAAAAAAAATACGTTTTTTTTACATGATTTTTACATGGTTTTCACGATTTTCGCACTAAGAAGTTGTTTTCAAATTATCTATTCCCTATATATATATAGGGAAGGGTTCAAAAGAAAACTCCTTATTTTGTAGAAAACTAAGAAATTTCCTACCAACCAATCAATTTTTATTTTTTTTCATTATTTTTTACTATTAGCTTAGAAATGTTATGAACAATTTTTTTTTATAAAAATATATAAATCACGAAGTTACGTATATGTAACCTATAAAGTTACATATATGTAGTGTACAAGTTACATATATGTAATCAATGAGTTAGATATATTTTTTAATTTTTTCTTTTTGTTAACATATATAGCCTCTTATACACGCGCGCACACACACACATATATATATATTTATATCCTCGAATCCATCAATGTTGATAAGCTAGGAGGGCATCAAATTTTCTTGATTGAAAAAATGGGAAATGATCGAACATGTTTTTTCTGTGTGATGATGATGTAAGAAAGTATTGCATGTGTTTGTAAGAAAGGGAACCAAGTATAGAAGACAACGTGCCCCCTTGAGAACCATATATCCAGCAGCTAGCCAGCTTGTATCCTTTTTCTCGCACACCAACACAAAGTTTGCCTCTGCCAAGGCGCAGCTTTCAATTTTAATTTGGCTTCGTTTCACAATCATAAGTCATCCTAACTTACAAAAATTAACAGAAATTTAATTTAATTCAAATAAAAAGAAAGATATTGTCATGCAAATATATGTATTTTTGGTTAAGGATATATATATATATATACTCGTAGTACGGATAGAAATATGCAAATGTCAATAAATTAAGAACATGAAACCATATGATTAATTAATTAAGCTGATTAGATTTATTTGGTTTTGGCATCCTACTGATAATGTTTGGAGAAGTATGCAATAGTGAAAACCAAAATTAAAGAGGATAATAAATCAAATTTATCAGTATATAAATCACATGGATTGACACGTGGTTGCATAAACACACACGTAGTAGTGTAGTACGTACGTACATCTTCCAAAATGGAATAATACATGACGGAGAATTAACTTCAAGTGGCTTTCAAATCAAACTTTAAAGTACAAAAAAATACCCACCCGCCCATTTCAAACAGTGACTTTGCGTATATAATTCTCTTCTAAAAATGAATTGAAGAGGAAAAAAGAGAAATATTCTTGACAAAGGGAATAATTCTAAAAATGCTTCATGGAATAGGTGCAATGAAGAACTTTTTTAAACACCAAAAAGCCTTATTCCAAATTACCAGAACAATTGTAAAGATGAAAGCAGAGGAGGGATGAAAAGGAGAAATATTCTAAATCTAGTCACCATAATTATTGAAATATGTATTTCCATTCTTCTATATTAGACATCAAGAATATAATTAATTAAGTATCAACCATTTAATCATATGCTACGGATTGAAAGTTATAGATGAACAAATTTGATATTATCTGCTTGAAAATAATAATAAAAAAAAAAAAAAAAAAAACTAACTAGTAGATGAGAGTGGTTGGTGCTTTTGTGGAATGGCTAAGATGGCTACAAGTCCACTGCCAAAAGGCTGCAACTGCAAAGGCTGGTGAGTTGCTATACACAAACGAATGGTCCCACGCATGGTCCAATTCAGACAAACCAATAACTTCATCAATTTTAAATCACCTGTTAAACTGTTGCCTTGATTATCACTATTTGCAAGTACCATTCTGAATTTTAGTAAGATGGTTGATAGGTGATCAACAACCATTAATTTAGGGTTGTGTTATTCTCACATCCTATTTTTAAAAATACACCCTGAGACGGCTCGTACTGCCCAGTACGGCCCGTCTCAGTACTCGGTCAAACATTTCACCCTGACAACCTATGATAATGATTGGGAGCAAGACGGGACGTACTGGTCAGTACGGCCCGTCTCATTCATCGTATAGACATTCTCTGAAACATAAGACAATGATTTGAATCAAGACGGGCCGTACTAACCTGTACTGGCCGTTTTGCCCAGACGGTCTAGTTTTGACCATTTCACCCCAAAACTAGGCCGTACTGGTCAGTACTGGCCGTATTGGTCAAAATTTTAATTTTTTTTAAAAAAAACAAATAATTCAATTTTGTTACATTTAAATACGTCTCGGAAAATGGGCGAGTTGGGTAACGGCTTAAAACGAGTTCGGGTTACCCATCTTAACCCGTATTGTGTTTAAGTTATATTGAATGGGTTGAGAAGGTATCACTTAACACGTCTTAAGTTAAATTAAATTTATGTTTTTTAAGAACAATTCATTTAGACCAGAACTAATTTTGCTTAAAACTCGTTCTGACCCGCGCCCATCCTAACCCGAACTCGTTCTGACCCGTTACCCAACCCAACCAAACTCATCCATCTTGCGAGACATATTTAAATGTAATAAAATTGAATTATTTGTTTTTTTAAAAAAAAAAATTTAATTTTGACCAGTACGGCCAGTACGGCCAGTACGGTCAGTACTGACCAGTACGGCCTGGTTTTAGGGTGAAACGGCCAAAACCAGGCCGTCTAGGCAAGACAGCCCGTACTGACCAGTACGGCCTGGTTTCGGGGTGAGACGACCTGGTTTTGGGTGAGACAGACAAAAATTAAGTTAATTTTTATACGGCCAGTACTGCCCTATACGGGCCGTATAGAGTTACTCCACACCGGTTGAGACCCAAATTGGCTTGTAAAATATAAGTCAAGACCAAGACGGCCCGTACTGACCTGTACGGCCCGTCTCAAAGAATCTTCACTGAATCCAAGACATTCCTCTGAAATGTTTGTCTGTACCCTATACGGGCCGTACTGACCAGTACGGGCCGTACTGACCAGTACGGGCCGTACTGACCAGTACGGGCCGTACTGACCAGTACGGGCCGTACTGACCAGTACGGGACGTATAAATTTGGTGGGGTGTTAAAATAAAAAAGTGGGGTGTCCAAATAAAATCCCCCTTAATTTAACTAAAAGACCGTTACAAATGATGGCAATTAAACAGTTATATCTCCGCTTTAGTGAGATCAATGTCTTATCAACTTCTTTTAATTAACGAGAAACAATAACCTATTTTTTTTTCCTTGATTCTTCTGGATGGTTTCAATGTTAACCCTTCCTTATTGCGATAACCGAATAACTATATCTTATTATTTTGGGACGCACATTAAAGTAAATCTAAATATGTAGGTTTTTTCTTATTTTTTTATTAATGTAAGTGGATCCTACATTAATTAAAAAAAAGAAAAAAACATGCACCTTTATATTTACTTTAATGTGGGCTCCAAAATAATAAGATGTAGTTATTCGGTTAACGTAATAAACATGAGTTAACATTTAAATATATAATAGGTTATTACCCCATTTATTACACGTGTTAACTAAAGAGATAAAATATATAATAACTGATGAAAATTTATACATTATAAGACGATTTTTTAATAATATAATTAAAATTTAGTGTAAGTTAATACTTTAATTAATAAAATAATTATATTATTCTTAAAACCCTAACTTTTCAAAGTTCATTTTCTTCAAACATTTCATTTTTTAAAATTTATAATAATGTGTTTTTTTTAAAAAGTGTGTATTTTAACATTAATATATTTTTGTTGTATTAAAAATCTTTTTTAATTTAAAAATGTATAAAAGATATAATTAATATGACATGTAATTAATAGGAAATATGGGAAAATAAAGTTGAGGTGCTCTATGAACATGTCATGTGTCCCTAAAAGCTTTATATATTAGAATAAATAGATAGATGTGTAAATTAAAGTTCTTTTAGAGTTAACGTCGGTGTAAGAGTTTAAATTTTCATTAGTGTAATATACGCATAAACAAATGTAAATTTACACGTACATATAAATTAAGAAAGTGTTATACATGTGTAACAATAATATCTGAAAAAAATAAAAATTTGGATCGATCTTGTCGAGTTACTAAATGATATCACACATGCACATAGATATATATATATATATATATATATATATTTATATATAGGGTAAGGAGCAAATAAGAACCCATCTTAATTGAGGTAACCCATTAACCTGGCAAAAACGCTCAAATCGCAAAAAAAAAATTTTATGGTTTTTTTTATACAAAAATAGGGAGGGCTCCTTTTTTAAGCGTTCGCTAATTCACAAGCGTTTAAAAGTTAAACGAAATGTAAGTTTGCGTTACAATGCGAACATATATTTAAGTGTCGCAATGTAACGCAAACATACATTTCGTTTAACTTTTAAACGCTTGTGAATTAGCGAACGTTTAAAAAAGGAGCCCCCTCTATTTTTGTATAAAAAAGACCATGAAATTTTTTTTTTTGTGATTTGAGCGTTTTTTGCTAGGGTTAATGTGTTACTTCAATTAAGGAGGGTTATTATATGATCCCTTCCCTATACATATATATATATATATATATATATATATATATATATATATATATATATATATATATATATAGGGTTTGTATCATGTGAAAACATTATTTTAAAGAGAGAACTCTTAAACTCTATCTGGGCTTTACATTTTGAGTCTTGAAAATAAATATGTGGCCACATTAAAGTTGACTAGGAAAATTAGGATTTGAATAAAAAATAATTTTAATATGGTTTAATGTAAACCACATGTTTATTTTCAAATTCCAAGTGGACGACCCAAATAGGATTTAACGGTTTCCTTTTTTAAAATCAGATTTTCACAGGATACAAACCTTATATACACACACAGTAGTAGGAAACCCTCGTAATGCAACGACAACATTAATTTACAACATGGTTTAATTTATCAATTCTCTCATGATATATGTATAGCATGCGAGTTATTTTTCTTTTTCGTAACATCGGTGTAGTCTATATTTATAAATAAGCCTTATATGTCCCTTTTATAGCAATACTTTAACTTCTTGTGTAACCAATATTCTAACTTTTAAGTGCATATAAATTGCGAAGTAGGGTGTAATTCCTACTCTAGAACATGTAATATTCTTGTATGTAATCCTAATAAGTAGAGTTCTAATTAGTAATCCCAAGTACCCTCTAAATTTAAATAAAAATTTACCTTTCCATGCTTAAATTAGTGATTTTAGGATATAGAACAAAAATTATGTATCCCCAGCTTGAATACCATATCAACTTTGCAATAAAAAACAGTAAAATGACCCTACATATTTCTATGTAATTATCACTAATCAATTCAAGAATTTAGAGAGTTATAAACCAAATTGCTTAAACTAAATATAATGCATGCCAAAAAATTTATTATTAAGATTATAAAAATTTAATAGAAAAAAGAATCATTTAAGTTTGTATGGAATTAAGAGAGATGATTTAGGTCACCTTGCTGCAGCGTTTCAATATCAATCCTCAATATGGTTGTCTTCTTTATGTCAATTGTGTGTCGTGACCATCAATAATACCATGAATATTTAAAATTTAGGGTTTTAAATAGAAACTGAAATCAAAATTCTCAAGATACAAGATCAAGGGCACATTTATATAACATATGTCATGCAATAACATAATATACATGAAGTCCCATCCTGTTTGTTGTTCCTGAATGAATGTATTGTGTATTTATCTGCAAAACTTAGCTCAATTTATAGCTCTTTTAAGTTTTAACAAAAACATTCTATAAGGTCGGTGACCAATCTTAAGCAACTTTCTTTTAGATTTTTTTGTTAAATAATGTTTATTTTTATGTAATAAACTAGTGTTGTGTTGTGTGGATGCGTGCATTTGAATACCTTTTTTGTCTTTTTCTTTCCCATCTTTTATGGTTAAATTTGAAGATATGCGATCGAAACAACAAAGTGAAGGCGAGTGAGTTAATGAGGACGAAATCACAAGTATTGAAAATGTATGGTCACCTAAAGAAGATGAGGCAACCGGTATCTCTAAGAGTTCGGTTATTTTAATTTCTGAACTCACTCACCGGTTTTAACGGCTTCTTTGAGATTCGCTACGCATGTTAGGTTTCAATAAACAATTGATTTTGATGAATCTCTAGACTGTTTTCCGATTTCTAATGCACAATGTTTTTTAGGTTTTTTTTTTTTTGTGGTATGAATCAAAGGTAGTGAAAATAGAGTTTGGTGAGTTAGCGATGGTAATGACCGGAGCTTTGTAAAGTTTGGGACTGGTAGGATAGATCCACTCGACGAAGTCAACACGACGACGTTTGTGTTATTATATATAGAAATGGACACATGAAGCAACACTTGAAACGATGCATGTTGAAGGCATAACTTGCTTGATTGAAGTGATGGAGGGAAGGTGTATCCTTAGTAGTTCCGGTGTGTGCTAATTTCCATTCATAAATGGAGATCTGATCGTTGTGAGCTACCCACTCCAACGTCGCAATATGTTAATTTTAATTGTGTTAGCTTAAATCGTGTCACCTCGCTGCAGAGTTCGGGTCGTGTTTCTAGTTCCTTTTAATACTCATGTGAATGTACGTGAGTAGTATCGCTTCTAGGAAGCATCCTGGCCTCATTTTCATAACATTTACTATCTGAAAAAGACAATTATATTATTTCTATAAGAAATAAAATGGATTCAAAAGAAGTAAAATGAAATCAAAACTCAAAGACATACCTAATTTCTCACAAATAAGCATCACCTATTTCATTTGATAGTTAATAAACATCAAAAGGATTATTTCACATGTGCATCACCTGTCATGCTTAATAGAGTTTACAAGATTATTAAGAATTTGATTGCGTACTATTCAATCTAACATCTCAAGTAAAGCTTGCTGAATGCCCTCACTAGAGACGTCTTTGCTAATGTTTAAGTTCTCGGCCTGTAAAGTAAACCATCCCTTCTTGTGCTGCTTAAACGTTAAAATCAGAAAACCTTCAAAACAAATGCAGATTGATCAAAGTGGGTAGCTCCAGTAGACCCATAGATCATGGAACAAATAGGGTGGGTAGGGACAGGACTCGAACCTGCAATCTTCAGGTAATGAGCCTCACGTGTTGACCAATTATACTACCCCGTACCAAAATTATTAAAGACCATGGACGAAGCTTTTAAGGGGCCCGGGGGTGCCCCGGCCCCCCTGTTTTTTCTCTCAGAAGGGTCGATATAATAGTATTTCGTCGGAAAATCCTTCGGTTCTCTTCGTTTTCTTCATAAAATCCTTCGGCCCCCTCCATTTTCATTCAAAAAATCCTTCGGCCCCCTCCGTTTTCTTCCTAAAAATCCTCCGACCCCCTCCGACTTTTTTTCCAAGCTCCGTCATTGTTAAAGACATGTGTGTATAAATATAATAGATACCAACAATGTACAGGTGAATGGTTATTATTGAAGAATTTGATTGATTATCAAAAATTAAACGCTTTTTCTTTATGATTAAAAATTGTCAAATGAATCAGATCTACCAACAACTTACAAGATTCAGAATGAATTTGTGATTATACTAAAGATAAACAAAAGATTCAAAACTATTACAACTTGATCTAAAATACGACTACTCAAAAACCCTAAAAATACGAAACAAATACTATAGATCTAAAGATCTAAACAATAACAAAACAACATAAAAAAATAGATCTACAAGATCTAAACACAAACCAGAACAGTGTTCTTAGATCGTGTGAACAAAGAATCAAACCAAGATCAGAATATCAGGAAGATGAACCATCGAAACGTATCATCGAAGCTAACACATCGGTGAGAGAGATGGAAGACTCCAGAGATATCAGATGAGACAAAATGAGCTCATCTATTCCTTTTATATAAGCAGAATACACTTTAGCCCTCAAACTTATCAACAGTACACTTCCGGTCCTTAACTTCCTGATATCTTCAATAACAACCATACAATTACAAATACAACAAGTTAGTAACATCTAACTTATACCAATCATGTTTACAACTTAATTTGATAACTCTATATATTATTTTAACACAGCCCCCTCAAATTCATGCTATAAACATATCAACCATTCCAAGTTTATCACGCATGAAACCATGCTGTACAACAGACAACCCTTTTTCTAAAAACATCAGCAACTTGATTAACAGAACTAACCTTTTCTACCTTAAAAACCCCTACTATTTTTTTCCCCAAAGGAAATGCAAATCTAGTTCAAAATGCTTAGTTTTTTCATGAAAAACCAGATTTGTAGCTATAGACAATGCAACACTATTATCGCAAAATAAAGATACAGGTAAATTACACAGAAATTTTGACTAAGTAAATAAGTTTATTACCCAAATACATTTACAGGCTGCTGAGCACATAGCTCGATATTCTGCCTCAGCAGAAGATCGAGACACTATGCTTTGCTTTTTACCTTTCCAATATACTAAAGAGTTACCTACAAACAAACAATATCCGGTAACAGAATTTCTGGATACAAGACATTTACCGCAATCTGAGTCTACATAAGCAACTAAATCAGAAGTATTACCTTTATTAAAGAACAATCCCTTACCTGGAAATACCTACGCAATCTCAATGCAATCAGAAGATGGATATTAGAAGGAGAATGCATGAATTGACTTAAAAACTGTACAACATATGAAATGTCAGGTCTAGTAGAAGACAAATAGATCAATTTACCAATCAACTTTTTAAAACCTGAAACATTTTCTAACACGAATCCTTGTGTTTTACACTTAGATGACACTATAAAACTTTGTTCAATAGGAGTATTAATTGGTTTTACACCCAAGATAACCAAACTCAGCCAACAATTCTAAACAATATTTTCTTTGAGAAATACAAATTCCATCTTTAGAATACAAAACCTCAATTCCTAGAAAATACTTTAAAATTCCTAAATCCTAAATTAAAAATTTAGAACTTACAAAATTTTTTATTTTTCTAATTTATGTATGATTATCACTAGTTATCACAATATCATCAAATACACCAACAAAATTATAAACATAGTATTGCCATGCTTATAGAACGAAGAATAGTCACACAAACTTTGAGTAAATCCATTTTTAACTAGCACACTAGTTAACTTTGCATTCCACATTTTAGGACTTTGCTTTAAACCATATAAAGACTTGACTAACTTACATACCTTATTATCAGTTTTAGAATAATAATCTTCTGGCAATGACATATATACCTCTTCAGAAAGATTCCCATATAAAAAAGCATTATTAACATCCAATTGAAACAAAGACCAATTATTTTGCACAGCAAGATTTATAACAATTCTAAAGATTATCATTTTAACTACTGGTGAAAAAGTCTCGTCAAAATCTATCCCTTATTTTGGATACCTTTTGCTACTAACCTAGCCTTATATCTATCAACTTTTCCTGTATACTTATACTTTGAACTCATAAGTAGTATCCTAACTACTTCTAACATTTAACAATTTTCAGGACGAAAATTCCTTCAACAAGGGGATGATGTGACAATCCGGCAATTTCGGGTTAACTCCGTTAACTGAAAGTTAACAGAAATTATACGAAATCAAATAAAATCAAAATAGAAGGATTGAAATTAAACAAAATAAGTCTAAAACATTTAAATCACAAGGATTACAATTGCAATTGATTAAATACACACAATTTTGACTTTTAAAGTCAAAATTCATTGAAAATTTAATGGGAAATTCGAATTTAACATTAATCCGTACTAATTAACCAAATTAAACATCCATAATCATCACATTGATGATTATTAACACCTATTATCAGTTTTAACCTCATAACCATCGAATTAAACCCATTTAACAACCTTTAAAGACGAAACCGTCACTTGAACCTATAAAACCCATGCAATTCGATCAAAATTCGGACACTTGAACATACATACACTCTAGTCGGCCCCTTTAGTTCCTGTTACACACAACAATTAGATTCCAGAAGCTTGGATTGAAGGAATTGGATTGAGGGAATAGCCGAACTCAAGCCTATAGTCGAACTATATCAATTCTACATCAATCAAGGTAAAAATTCGTTCCTACACTACCTAAAGATGCCGACTAAGCATAGCCCCATCATAATTTGGAGTTCTAATAACGAATTTATAGATTTCAAGTTCTAGGGTTCATAAGATGAACAAATTTGGGGTTTTTGATCCAAATGAATTTGAAAATCTAATTAAACGTACCCACGGCTTCATAATGCCCTGTTAAAGTAAACCCCTAAGTTAAATTTATCAAATCATAACGAATTTTATGAGATCGAATTCTAGGGTTCTTAACACCAAACGATTTAGGGGTTTCTATGTAAACGAGTTTAGAAATCGAATCAAACATTATAGAGAGTTTCAGAACTCTCTATTGATTGAAAACCCTCTATCAATTTTATTAAATCATAGCGAATTGTATTAGTTCGATTATTAGGATTTTTGAGTTAAAACGGTTTGGGGGGTTTTGGTACAAACGAGCGTGAAACTCAAATTAAAATGTACAGGTAGTTTCGATTTGATCCAAGGATAGAAAGCCCTATGAATTCAAGGACTAACAAGTTCGAATTCGAAGTTCTTGGGCCGAGAGTTGGGTTGTTCGAAATTGAACTCGTTTGGGATTCAATTGAACATAAAACTAAACCAAAATCCAAATTAAAACCCTCTATAGAGTTGTTTGAATCTCTGGAACAAAACCCCTATGGTTTGGGGTTTGATTTAAAACGAAATGGGGCTGATTTGAAATCAATTGGTTCGATTAGTCTAACAAAAGGGAACACAATGAGTTAATGGTTAAAAGAATTTAAAAAGGAAATATGATGCGATAGCCTAGATGGCCGGAGTGGTAACATGTATGGGATTGGAGTGGGAGGTTGGGGGTTCGAACCCTGCTTTCACTTGTCTTTGATTTAAACACTAATTTTTGTATTTTACTCGTAACTTTTTCGTTTTAGATCCGTTTTAATCCGTTCAAATTGCGTTGGAACCGAAATGGAATCCCGAACAAATTAGAATGATAAAATTTACATTTTGACTCGATATCATAGTCGCGTATAAATACGCGTGTTTAAACGACATCGTATATACTTATACGATTTAAACAAACAAATTCGAAACTATACGTATTTTCGTATGAACATTTCAAATAACTTAATATACGTGTGTTAATACATATGAGACCACAAACACGATTTGACATTACGATTAACGCGACGTTATTGTAATGACACAGATTCTCCGTAGAAGATTGCCTACGCGAATTCACGAACAATTGATCATTCTGTTGCTATCTAAGGTGCGTACACGACCCTTTTCTTATTTTATCTGTTTTGGGGGAGAAAACATGTGCAAACAAATGCTTTTGGATACATATCACTTGCATGAGCTAACTGGTTACTATAAGTGTGCATATAACACGCAAAGTTGTAGGATCAGATGTTCTCAATTGATTCAATAATAGAGTATAGCAGCGGAATTCAAAGTTGAATTAGCACAATCATAGCAAGAACAAAGTTCAATCAAACAGTAAATCACAAGTTTGTTATAGAGAGAGAATTCTGTAAAAGGAATAATTCAATCAATCGCAATAACTTCATCTAATTACAAAATTGTCAACTGCCCTTATATAAAGACAGTGACGTCTGATGATGTCACATGATGTTGACACCTAACAGACAAAACAAAACAACTGAAATAACTAAACTACTGAGAATGTCTACAACATCTGAAGACATTCTCTTACAACTACTGAAGTATTAAAACTACTGAAGTAATAAACTAAAACATCTGATGAGTAAACTACTCATCAGACTTTTACAAGAACATAAAGAAAACTACTGAAGACTAATCTACACACTACAACATCTGATGACTTACACTTCAGCTGTTGTATATTACTTCAGATCTTGTAACTTCTGTACATTGTATGTCAGCCGTTGTGTTCTTCTTCAGTTGTTATAAGTGCTGTGAGACTTAGAGATTTTTCTGATCAGGCTCATTGGTTCTTTTAGTCCAACAAACTCCCCCTGAACCAATGCAGCCAAAAACCTCTAATTTATTGATGGTCTCACTTATTTACTCCCAGGCTGAAAGATAAGTCTTTTTCTTTGAGATCAGTATCAAAATGACCAGTTAAAGTGTATGCCTGATAATCAACAGCTTCCAAAAAATCTAACAAGCAAAATATGAGAGGGAACTCCATTGGGGAAATGGACTATGAGCATTAACCCCTCTCATTAAAGCTATTGATTATATACTAACCTGAAGGACTCCCTGACATATGCCTCAAGCAGTATTACCTTCTCTTCTGGAGTCAGCCTCTCAGGTTCACCTTCAAAGAAAGACTCATGTCCATAATACTCAGACAAGTACCTGGCCGTTGTCCCATCATTCAGCTCAACTCTAGTAATCTCTCTGTATACAAACTCATCAGGATGCTTCCCTTCCAAAAACAGAGAAAGCTCATTTTGTTGAACATTTTCAAGTTTCCTATATACCAAGCCTTTCTTGATCATTTTGTTTTCTATAAACTTTGGAGCTTTTGAGCCAGCATTGTACACACTCTTGAAGTCATTGATTATCTCCCAAGGATCAAGTACTGACCCTAGCATAATGTCAGCACTTAAGACCCTTCTGATTCTTCTGGCATAAGATGCTGGAGCCTCTCTCTTGTGGATCCTATGAATGATTCTTGGATCAGGCCACATTCTAATCTGTTCCTTCCTATACTGGTAGGTGAACCTCAGAGCATACAACCTTTGAGCTTCTTTCTTCATTGCAATAATGGTTGATGTCTGAGGATAATCCTTGTCAACCATCTTTAGGATTTGCTCATCATGCTGTTTCTGGTTCTCTTCTTCTTCAAGCTTCACTTTTACTGCCAACATTTGAGATTCTGGTGTGAGCTTTGGATGTTGTCCCAACACCAGTGGCTTCTCAGGCACATACTTGGCAGGTAAAGATACTTTCTTCTTTTGAATGGCCAGACTTAACCCAGTTGTTGCTGAATCAGGCTTTTGAACATTTGTTTTAATGACTGTAGAAATAGGCAGCCTGTCTTCCTCATCAGAATCTTCATCTTCTTGAATTCTCAGTTGCCTTCTTTTCTTTAGAGGAGCCCTTACCTCCACACTTTCAGATGATTTCTCATCCTCAACCCTCTGAGTTTGAACTTCTTGTTCTTGCATCTCCTCTTGTTCAGTTTCTTGTACATCAGAGGTTGTAACTTGTTCAGTACTTACTTTCTTAAAACTTACTTCAACTTCTTTATCAGCCTTTTCCAAACCTTCTACATTTTCTTGCTCAACTTCCTCCTCAGCTCTGTTGACACCCTCAGCAGTTTTATTCTTCTTCTGTCTCTTGTATGTCACTTGAATGGCAGGAGACCTTTCAGAAATAATATCTTCATTGTCAGACCTTTGCCTTTTGGAAGCTGAAGTTGTGACTGATTCTGTTCCTAACTCCCCCTTTTTGGCTGCAGGGGAAGAAGGAGTATGAAGAGTTGTAAGTCTGGCAGTCACAGCATCATCTACCATCTGCTGAATTTGAGATTTGGAGGGTAGCCTCTCATCAAGGGCTTGGACAATGATAGTTTTCAGTAAAGGAGTGATGAGAGGGATGACAGTTAGAAGGGCAGCAGCTAATGCCTCTGGGGGGCTAGAACCCAAAGGATTAGTGCCTGAAGCAAAGGCTGGTGGCATTTGAAATTGTGAAGTAGTGGTGAAAGTATTTGGGTGACCTTCAGAATGAGAAGGTGCCATCTGTGGGGTAATTGGGGAAGATGGTCTTTTGTCCTTGGACAATTTGGTGAGTAGCTCATTGAGTCTACATACCTCAGCCTCAAGGATTTGATTCTGTTTCAGAACCTCAGCAAATGTTCTTTGGTCATCAGTAGCCTTAGCTAAATCATCTGACCTCCTGAGATTATCAGGATCTACCTGAGTTGAGTGTGGCTCAACATGATCAGGTGCCCCTTTTTCTTGGTTCTGGGGACTTCCAACCTCAGGGGTAACCCCTTCATCAGTTGTTGCCTCTGACAAGGTCTTAGCAATGGTACCACTATCAATCACTCCAAATGATGGAGGTGATGAAGTAGCAGCCTTGTCAGATATCAGAATCTCTCTTTCCACACTAGGAGATCTGATGTGGTAGTCATAATCCTGTGGGCTATCAGAGACACTTTTATCCTCCCCCTCAATGTTGGAGCTTATCCCAGTAGTGATAGGTGTCTGGGAGGGGATAGGAGTGTTCAACTGATCCAGGATGTTTTCAATAACAAAAGTGGGACTATCTGGGGTGGTTTCCATAGGAATTGGCTTTGAAAGAGAGTGCACCCGGGGAGATTGGTGTTGTTCAATAGAAACCCTTTCAACTGAAAGAAGTTCTAGAGATGTGTTTGCCCCTACAATGGTTGCACCAGGTTCCTGTTGAGAGGAATCCTGGGCGGTTTGAGCCGGTGGAGTCTGATGAACCACTGGTTGACTACTCCCAGTGGCCATGTCATGCCTTGGTAAGGCATGGGCAGACTCAGGGGACTCATTTCCCTGAGCAGCCTTTTTGGTTTGTTTGGATTTTGGTTTAGTGGGGACTTTGGATTTGGATTTTGTGGTGGAGGCTGTGGGTTCCCTCTGCTTGGGTTTTAGCTTTCGGGCAGCCTCTTTGAGAGTAGGGTTAGAGTTGTGTCGGGAATATAATTCCAACAAAACTGCTGGTGCAGAGATCCCCTGACCAACAAGGCCATTTTGCTGAAGCTGTTTCTCTATGATGGCCATGATAAAACGTGGATAAAGTAGCCATCCAGAAGAAACAGGCTTAGCAGCATGTTCAGTTAATTCAGAAAACAGGATTTGAGAAAAAATTAGTTTTTGAGATTCAAGGATTGAATACAATACCTGTTGCCATCTGGAAGACATTTGGTCCCACGAAGAAGACTTTGGAGCCAAGCATATGTTGATCATATGAAATATCAGGCGCTCTGGGTCATTAAAGTTCTTATTGTACAGAGTGGAATCACGTAGGTCACCCTGGTATTCATGACTTGTGAAACAGAGGTCAAGTTGGTTCTTTGGGAATTGGGTGACCAGATTAGCATCATCGAGCTGAAGAACGTCCCTCAGTTCAGCTGGGCTTATGTGCACGTTATGACCATTGACAGTGGATCGAAGAGAGATTACTCCCGTGCCAACATTGATCAGTTCCACGTTCATCCAGAATTGATGAATAGAGTCGATATATAGTGTTGGATTGATGAGAAAAGCAGTTTTGAATTGAGAAGCATTCATCAAATCCACAGCTTCATCAAACTTTGACCAGAAGGAGGATTTGGTCAGATAAGCAATGGAGTTATGACGCGGTTTCAAGGTTATGGACGCCATGGATGCAAAGACTGGAGAGGGAAAATAGGTTTTTGAAAAAGATGGAAAGTTCTGAGAAAGTGATAATGAAACAACTGAAGAAGGTTGAGTTAAATAGAGAAAACAACAGAAGTTAAAACAACTGAAGAGTAAAATTACTCATCAGGTGTTGTCGACAGTTTTGTTCAGCAGTTGTTTTTCATCAGTTGTTCATCAGACTTTGTGGAAATTTTGTTCATCAGAACTTGTGAACAATGTGTTCATCAGAACTTGTAAACAATTTGTTCATCATAACTTGTAAACAATGTTTGACCTTCAGTACTTAGTGAATCAATACTCATCAGTACTTGTAACTTAGAGTATTAGAAAAGGTCATATTTTTCCTTGAATCAGTACTTTTGATATGTATCAATATTTACTGAAAATATCAAAAAGTTTCAAGGTAAAAAAAATTTATTTGAAAAGAAAAAAAATTGAAAATATTTTTGGGTTTTTGAAAAGAAATTAAAATTTATTTGATGAAAAACCAACCTATTCAAGTTGCAGCATACCAAGCCTTAGAACTAAATTTTGAAAAGTTGAGGTGTCTAAAGGCTTAGTAAAGATGTCTGCAAGCTCATCAGCACTAGGAACAAACTTTGGATCAATCAGACCCTTTTCATAACAATCTCTTATAAAATGATGTCTGATCTCAATGTGTTTAGTCCTAGAGTGCTGAACTGGATTCTTGACAATACAAAGAGCTGAAGCACTATCCATTAACAATGGTGTCTTCAGTTCTTTGATGCCATAATCCAAGAGTTGAGACTGAAGCCAGAGAATTTGTGAAGTACAACTTGCAGCAGCAATGTACTCGGCTTCAGCAGTGGAAGTGGCTACAGATGTTTGTTTCTTACTTTGCCAAGAAACCAGACAATTTCCGAGAAATTGACACCCACCAGAAGTAGATTTTCTTGAGAGTTTGCATCCTGCATAGTCACTATCAGAAAAAGCAACTAGCTTACAGGAATGTCCAGTGGAATACCATATTCCCAGAGATAGAGTGCCCTGCAAGTATCTGAAAATTCTCTTCACAGCAATTAAATGAGATTCTTTAGGTGCAGCCTGAAATCTAGCACAGACACAAGTGGCAAACATAATGTCTGGCCTTGATGCAGTTAGA
Source organism: Mikania micrantha (assembly GCA_009363875.1). Taxonomy (NCBI): domain Eukaryota; kingdom Viridiplantae; phylum Streptophyta; class Magnoliopsida; order Asterales; family Asteraceae; genus Mikania; species Mikania micrantha. The sequence goes on along the minus strand of CM018687.1, from coordinate 4,215,657 downwards.
TACATCAAAGAGCCAATCATACATCTATAAAGAGTTTCATCCACTGAAGTACCTTTCAGATCAGCATCAAGTTGTGTGGTGCTGCTCATGGGGTTAGAACATGGTTTACAGTTTTGCAAATCAAATTTCTTTAACAGCTCTTTTGTGTATTTTGATTGGTGAATGAAAATTCCATCAGGTTTTTGTTTAATTTGAAGACCCAAGAAAAACTGTAATTCCCCCATGGCACTCATTTCAAAATTTTTGGTCATAAGCTCAGTGAAAGCATCACACAACTTTAGATCAGAAGAAGCAAATATGATGTCATCAACATAAATTTGAACAAGTAGCTTATGCTGTCCTACATTCTTTATGAATAAAGTTTTATCAATGGAGCCTCTAGTGAAATTATTTTTGAGAAGAAAGGTGGATAAAGTGTCATACCAGGCTCTAGGTGCTTGTTTCAGCCCATAAAGAGCTTTATCAAGCTTGTACACCCAATCAGGATGTTTATTGTCCTCAAAACCTGGAGGTTGACACACATACACTTCCTCTTTTATTTTACCATATAAGAAAGCACTTTTGACATCCATTTGAAAAAATTTTAATTTATGTAAGGCAGCATATGCTAAAAACAATCGAATTGCTTCTAGTCTGGCTACAGGGGCAAAGGTCTCATCATAATCAATACCTTCTTCCTGAGAGAACCCCTGTACAACTAGTCTGGCTTTGTTTTTAATGATTTGACCATTTTCATCTGTTTTATTCCTAAACACCCATTTTGTGCCTATTGCACACTTACCTGAAGGTAAAGAAACCAGCTCCCAAACTTGTTGCTTCTTGAACTGCAACAACTCCAACTGCATTGCTTCCACCCAGCCATTGTCTTTGAGTGCTATGTGATAGTTCTTTGGCTCTTGTTGACTGACAAATAAGGCATAAAGGCAAAAGTTTGATAATTGACTTCTTGTGGAAACACCAGCAGAAATATCACCAAGAATTTGAGATAATGGATGATCCTTCAGTTCTTGATATGGAATGAGAGCAGTGCAAGTGTTTGCTGGAGGTTCAGCTGCTGCAGAAGTGGATGAAGAACCAGGGAACAATTCAGCTGGAATTTCAAATGATGTGGAAGAATCCAGAATTTCATCAGCATTTGTATTTGGAGAAGCAACTGGAGCAGGAGGAGCAACTGATTTTGCAGATGTAGGCAGATTATCACTAAATCTGAATAAATGAGTACTTTCATCTTCATCATCTGGAATTCCTTGTATGGTTTCTGTAGAAGCTTTTGGTGGATTTGCTGGAAGTACCTCATGTTCTTCACCATTAGGTTCAACTGGAAGTTTATGTTGCAAGATGTTAAGATCAAACATCTCAGTAGGATTTTGAGGAATGGAATCTTTGGGACATTCATTGAATTTAACATGAAGAGTTTCTTCAACAATCTTTGTTCGACAATTGAACACTCTATAAGCCTTGCAAGTTGAAGAATATCCAACAAAGTATCCTGCATCAACTTTGGAATCAAATTTGGTGAGTTGATCTTTGGTGTTGAGAATATAGCAAGGACATCCAAAAGCTCTGAAGAAGGAAATCAAAGGAGTTAAAGAGTGAAGTATTTCATATGGAGTCTTCAACCATCTTTGATTCACCAAAACTCTGTTTTGCACATAGCAAGCGGTATTAACAGCTTCTGCCCAGAAGGTTAGTGGTAAACCAGAATCTGCAAGCATTGTTCTGGCAGCTTCAATCAAAGTCCTATTTTTCCTTTCTACAACTCCATTTTGTTCAGGAGTTCTGGGAATACTGTACTGTCTCTGAATTCCCTTTGACAGATAAAAGTCATCCAGAAGGTGATTTCTGAATTCAGTGCCATTATCACTCCTAACACACTTGATAGGAATAGAATATTGCTTTTCAGCAAACAACACAAAATTCATAATAGCCTTGGCAACCTCACCTTTTGAGTGTAAGAAGAAAGTCCAGACAAACTTTGAATAGTCATCAACAATAACTAGACAATATTTCTTCTTTGCCATAGACATTATCTGCACAGGACCAAACAAATCCATGTGTAGTAGTTGCAGGCAACCAGTGGATTTGGAATCTCCAATTGGAGGAAAAGAGACTTTGTGTTGCTTTCCTTTCAAGCAGGCAGTACAATTCTCATCACAACTAAAGTCCTTTAAAGGAAGACCTCTAACTAAACCATGTTTCACCAATTGATTCATGTTTTTGATGTTCACATGACCTAATCTTCTATGCCACAGATTTGATTCCTTGAAAGAGGCCTTAGAGAATAAACAAGGATGACCCTTGACAGAGATATTCTTAGATAAATCAAAGGCATATACCTTTCCCACTCTGTTAGCCTTAAGAAGTGTATACTCATCTAAAACTTTGCTAATCAAAGGCATCACATCAGAAGATAAAATCCTACAATCTTGCTTAGTGAAAAGAGAAACATGACCCTTATCACACATTTGACTAACACTCAGAAGATTGTACTTAAGATTTTCAACATGATTCACATCATCAAACCTAATTTCACCATTTGTTACCATACCTTTCCCAATAATGTAACCCTTAGCATCATTTCCAAAGGATACAAATCCCTTCCTACCAGTAAAATAATTTTGAAGGAGAGATCTGCTCCCAGTCATATGCATGGATCCTCCACTGTCAACATACCAGATGCTATTTTGGCATGCTGAAGGACCCTGCATACAACAACACACTCAGTTAGACTTTGGGACCCAAACCATTTTGGTTTTGGGTCTGTTAACACATGAATAAACAAAATGAGCAGTGTCAGATGAAGCAACACTTGAAGCATTCTTATCAGAAGATTTAACCTTGACTTTAGATTTTGGTTTCTTCTTCTGAAATGAGACAACAGATGCCTCTGCTAAATTAACTCTTCCTAGCAATTGTTGCATCATTAACATCAGTTGATTATGATTGTGTGTCAAGATTTTGATTTCATTAGACACATTCTGATCTGACTTTGAATTTTTTGGTTTGAACACCTTAGCTTCTTTAACTGATGAAGAATTTTTCAAGTGTTGTTTCTTTGAATCTGGAACAACCCTTTTACCTTTCTTGGAGGTACTTGATTCATTTCCTTGTGAGGGTTTTCCAGATTTTGAACTGACAGATGATTCTGGTACAAACTTGGAACGAAATTCAGTTTTCATTTTGAGAAGGTTTTTGTTTTTATTCTTTATTTTGTTGAATTTAGAACCTTTTCTGTACCAGCAATCATCAGTGGAATGATTAAACAGCCTACAAATTTCACAAGGCACCCTCTTTTGCTTTCCCTTGTGATTATCTACAAGTACTGATGACTTAGATACTGAGTTTTTGTTCTTCAGCACATTTGGAACATCAGTATTTGTAGACAAATTGACAACAGCTGATGTGCTGACAACCTCTGAAGAGGTATTCTTCAGCGCTTGTCTATCAACCCTTTTCCACTTATCAGTAGTTGTGCCATCAGCTTTTTCTACAACTACTGATGAGTGATTCTGACTTATCAGAAGCCGTGCATCTTTCTCTCCAGTGCCATGCCCATCTGACTTAACCAGTTTTAAATTTAATTCATTTGAAACCTTTTCATCAGGGTTAATCTCAATTAAAACACTATCCTGACATGTTTCATCCTGGATAACATTTGTACATCCAAGAGAATAAGAATAAGTTTCAATGTCAATAGTTTCAGATTCAGATTTGCAGGCACTTGAATCACTTTCAAATGATTCTTCAGCATCAGACTTTTCTGAAGATTTGGTGGATTGGTATACACTGTCTCCTTCAGACTCACAGTTAAAATTTTTTTGGTGTATAATCAGTTGGAGGAGCAGTGTGATTGTATCCAATACCAAACTTCACATTTGATGCTGTTTGCTTGTTTAACAGCAACTCAAACCCCTTGCAAGATTCAACCCATCTTGCACATTCTACTTGGGTTGCTGCAAGTGTTTGTTTCAGATCATTATGCTTCACAAGCATGACTTCCACTCTAGCTTTTTCATCAGATAACAAACATTTGAGTTTATAAATTTCAGACTCTTTTTCATTTAAAGCTTTTTCAAATTCAGTTTTGTTTTTAGCCACAGCCTTCTCTAATTCAAATTTCTCATTTATCAATTCTACATTTATTTCCCTAATGGAAGTAAATGCTGAAATACATGACTCTGAGCATAACTTAGCTTTTGATTCAGAAGATACCTGTGATGTTGAAGAAGATTGACAAGAGTTGTCAATTGAATCAATAGCCATCAATGCAAGATTTCCAAAAGGATTGTCTCCACCATGTGGACCATTTTCAGAATAAGGCTGCATGTTGAAGTCAGATAAATCATCAGGTAGACTACTCCAATCAACTACTCCAGGAGTAAAAAAACTCTGATGCTGTTGTTGTTGAGACTGTTGATTGGTTTGAGATTTGCTGGGATCAGGAAGAGCAGGTGATTGTGAAGGAATTAATGCTGGAGTGTGTGTAGGTTGAGGCATGTAGAAACAAGGATATGGATATGGCATAGGATTTTGTTGAACAAAGTGAGCTGGATAGAATTGTTGTTGACTAGTACCAGAGGATTGTGGTCCTTTGCTTGATGGGTTATTGCTTGGAAAAGTCACAAAAGGTGCAGCAGAGTTAGAACCAGTAGATTTGCACTCCCTAGCAAAGTGACCAAGTCTGTGACACTTATGGCACCTCAGCTTCCCTTTGTCAAATCCAACTTTGGTTTTGCCAGATAATCCAGGGAACTTTCTTCCTGTTCGTTTATAGAACTTTTGTGATCTGATGTTGATTAATGCCATTTGACTCAAAATGTCCATCTCCTCTAGATCATCATCCGGGATTCCTTTCAAATCATCCATCACAAAACACAAGTTATCACCATAATTTCCTGCATTACTATCAACTCCCACAAAAGCATGTTCAGAATTGTTAGTAGAAAAATCAATATGTTCATCATAGGAACAGTCAGACCCATTAAACTCTGACTCCTGACCTATCAAAGCAGTGTTACCAGGAACAAAATCATCAGCAAGTTTTCCAGATGAAGACAGTTTTCTCTTCTGTTCTACCTCTCTCTCAAATGTTAAGAGTTTCCCATGAAGTTGGGTGAGAGATAGATGTTCTAGAGTTGCACTGGAGCGTAGGATAATAGTATAAGTATCCCACCTCTCAGGCAGTGATCTGAGAAATCTGTTATTCATCTGACTATTAGTATATTCTTGCTTAACCATTTTCAACTCAGAAATTAAACATGAGAAACGCTCAAATTGTTGAGTCAATGATTCACCCTTCCTATGAGAGAACGTCTCATACTGTTGGGCGAGGATTTCTCTTGTGTTTGCTAAAACCTCATCGGTTCCACCAAATTGTTCTTTCAGTGCAACCCAGAGATCATGAGCAGTATCATGATGCATCAAGCCAGAGTAAATCTCATTCGGCAAAGCCATGGCCAGAATACCATGAGCTTTCGCATCAATTTCAAACAATTTGATATCCTCATCCGAATACATATCTGAAGGTTTCGGAATCATTAGTTTAGTTTCAGGATCAGTAATCATGGGTTTATAAGGACCATGCACTACAGATTTCCAACATCCTGCGCTGTTAATCGACAGGTGATGTAGCATTCTACGTTGCCATATGTTGTACTCACTCCGCACAAGCATCGGAGGCTTGGTTGCGGAGCCTGTATTGTGCGGATCATTGTTTGGAGTCGTCATGATCACAGATTCAAGCAATTAGACACAAGCTAATGCAAATTTCGATCAATTGATTCGAAACAAATTAATATTGAAGGACAAATCAACAGAAGTTAACAGAAAACTTCAATCTATAACAAATTCTTACTTAATCAGCTAATTCGATCAATTAGAGAACAAATTTGAGCAGTTTCAGAGATCAATTGTTTAATCGATCAATGATTAACCTGCTCTGATACCAATTGTAGGATCAGATGTTCTCAATTGATTCAATAATAGAGTATAGCAGCGGAATTCAAAGTTGAATTAGCACAATCATAGCAAGAACAAAGTTCAATCAAACAGTAAATCACAAGTTTGTTATAGAGAGAGAATTCTGTAAAAGGAATAATTCAATCAATCGCAATAACTTCATCTAATTACAAAATTGTCAACTGCCCTTATATAAAGACAGTGACGTCTGATGATGTCATATGATGTTGACACCTAACAGACAAAACAAAACAACTGAAATAACTAAACTACTGAGAATGTCTACAACATCTGAAGACATTCTCTTACAACTACTGAAGTATTAAAACTACTGAAGTAATAAACTAAAACATCTGATGAGTAAACTACTCATCAGACTTTTACAAGAACATAAAGAAAACTACTGAAGACTAATCTACACACTACAACATCTGATGACTTACACTTCAGCTGTTGTATATTACTTCAGATCTTGTAACTTCTGTACATTGTATGTCAGCCGTTGTGTTCTTCTTCAGTTGTTATAAGTGCTGTGAGACTTAGAGATTTTTCTGATCAGGCTCATTGGTTCTTTTAGTCCAACAAAAGTCCTTATATACTGAACCATTTAGTTTGCCGTAGTGCAAAGCGTGGTAGTTGAAGATAGATCTATTGGGTTTGACAAACCTCACTTGGTATATGGGATCTACGCAAGTGTTTAACTAGCCAATTCAACATTACTATTGTTTGTGTTAGACAATAGTGTAAAGGAAAAACATGCAATATCATGCAACAGTTAGCTTCGGTGTCAACCACTTATGTAAATTGTACAATGACTAGCTATCATGACTATGCAATGTGTGATTATGCTATCTGCAAACATTACATTTCAAACAATTGTTCAAACATTTGTGTTTACATATTCAAACCTGTGTATGCACCAACCTTTGTGCTGACTTGATTTACATGTTTTATCAGGACACTAAGGTACAAAAAAGGACCAGCAGGGATGATGTGTTGCAAAACACATCTGTTTTTCTAATTGTTTTAAATTAGTTTTCGTACAGTTTTATGCAATTTTAGAGTCGATTGATGCTGGTTCTTCACAATTCCATAAATTGTTGCTTGCAGGTAATAAGCATGATATTTTGGTATAAAAGATTAAGAAAACGAGCTCCCGGGTGGACGAGAGCAAACTCAAGATCAAAGGAAGAAGAATTCTAGAAATTACCCTTGTCGCGTATCGCGACACCCACAGAAAACCCTGTTGCATAGCGCGACAGGTGGAAAAGTCAGTTTTGCCCTTTTTAATGATTGCGGGTTTGACCCGACTATTTTGTCGGGTAGTGGGTCTCGTCGCGTAGCGCGAAGGGTAAGCAGAAGCCTGTCGCGTAGCGCGACAGGGTTGAAATTCCAGAAATTCGAGTTTTATGTTTTGGAAACGGCTAGAGGCGGATTCATTCGATTTTGGACGATCAGAGACGACTAGGGAGGCGACTAGAAGCTAAAGGACGAGATTGGAGTCGAGTTGTATCATCGGAAAGCCCTAGACGAGTGATCCGAAGGGTGTAATGTGATCGGTTCTTCTTTCTTTCTTGTTATTCTCATTTGACTGATGTTTGGGATGTGTTTTGACATTATTTATTACTGTTTATTTAGTATGATTTGTGGCTAAACCTTCTAGACCACCTAGGGTTTTACAATTATGCATGTTTGATGTTTATAACGGTTGATTGTGGAACAAGTTTGGATTTTTCAATGGTTTAACGATTTGGTTTGGATTCTTGGATGTATATGAATGTTTATGATGTTTGTGATCTAAGTTATTTTTTCCTCGTGTGCTTTGGCGAATGTCTTTCGTGTAATAGGCGCATGCTAGGTCATTTACTTGGTGTTCTTGATTTGTGGATGAATTACTAGACGTAGTGGTTCATAGGAGGAATAATTAAGTCACAAATGAATTAGATGTTTAACCAAATTCAATAGCCGTGAGGTGAGGGTTTGTTAATATATCTTGCATGTTTAAGAACTAGTTAGAGTCTTTGTGAAAAGACCAAGATTAGGTAAACTGAACATAGTCTTGTATGCTAAATCCAAGATGAATTACCTGTCTATCCCTTGCATTTCATGCAGTGAGACTTTCCTTTCCGTGAGGTAGATGGTCTTTAGGATAAACCATTGATGGGTTGGTTAACTTGTGAGAGTAATTAACCTAAACCGGTGTTTAAAATACTTATAGACAATTTAGTTGAAATCTTTGAAAATGGTTAAAGAATCTCTAATTTGTTGATAAGAAAATATTTAAAGATCCCGGTTCCAAACATAAGTTCCATAATCAGTCTAAACAAATTAGACATGTATAAAGTAAACCCTAGGTAGTCACTTCATCATTCGTGAGTTTTAGTTGCATTTGCCTGTTTGAGTCTTAATTTGATTTTCTAGATTTTATTAATTTCATTTTAATCAGTTATTTACAAAACTCCCCTTTCAAACATTTAATTTAATTTAAGACTTTTGTATAGATAAGTCCTTGAATTTATTTTGCACTTTCTATAGGAGTCTGTGGGTTCGATATCCGGACTTGCTTTTCTGTACTACTTTTTGATAGGTTCACTTGCCTGTTAGTAGTTTAGTTTAGAGAGTCTAGAGTATTACTTAGTGTCTAGGTTAGTTTTGATTTTTATTTATTTTAATTAAAGTACTTTGCACACATCAAGTTTTTGGTGCCGTTGCCGGGGACTTCTTAGTCGATTGTGCAGTTTAGTTCTTGTGTCTTATCTGTGCATATTTGTTTTTAGTTTTAGTTTTATTTTGTTTTATTTCTTTTTGATTCATTTTTATTCGTTTGCAGGTTTGGTAGTGTATCCCACACCTACGTTCACACGGACCGCCACATGAGCTTTCTTTGCCTTCAAGGAGCGATTCGCAGGACTTTACTGAGGGTTCTACGAGCGAGGTAAGTGCTTCTACACCCATCTCTGCTGATTTTCCTAATCACACACCACCGTCTTCTTCTTCTTCTACTCATTCTAGTCCTCGTTTGCACTTTATTCCACCCATGGTTGAGCGTCGTACGGTTCACCAACAGGCCACTGTAGGTTTCACGGGACTTAATAATCCCATCATTGTGCCAAATATCACGAATGAAAATTCGTGGCAGATTCCCTCGTATATCATGACAGCCATTAATAACTCTCAGTTTAATGGCCGGGATGATGAGGATGCTCCAGCACACATAGCTCGCCTCACTCGCATCTGTGGTACCTTCAATCTTCAAGGTGCCACTGAGGATGCCATTTTCTTGCAGCTATTTCCCTTTTCTCTTGCGGGTAGGGCTGCCACTTGGCTCGATTCGCATGCACCTGGATCTTTCACTACTTGGGGCAGTCTTAGGGATGCATTCCTTAAGAAGTACTCTCCACCTGCCAAGGCAGCTCGCCTTCGTGATGAGATCCACTCTTTTCGTACATACTACCTTGCTTGGGAGAGATTCCAGAATTTGCTTAGCACATGCTCCCAGCATGGTCTCTCTGACTGGGCCCTTGTAGAGAAATTCTACAATGGTCTAACTTATGAGACCCGGGCTCGTTTTGACACTTCTGCGGGTGGTCATCTTATGGGAAAGAGGGATGTTGCTGAGTGCACTGATATGTTTGAAAGTTTTGCTCAGGCTGAGTAATAGCAGAGGTCTGCTAATAGGAATTCCAATCCTATTTCTAGTTCCTCCTCTTCCACGAGAGGGGTTCACCACGTTAATGTGGATACTAGTGTGGCAGCTACTCTCGAGGCATTGTCGAGGGATGTGAAGGAGTTGAAGATGAAGGTGGTAGGTGTGAGATTTGTAGGGGTGGCCATGCCACATCTGAGTGTTTGTGGTCAACCTGGAGCATGTTGACTATTTGGGGGGTCAAGGTAGGGGTAGCACGAACCCTTTCAATAACTCCTACAATCAAAATTGGAGAAACCACCCTAATTTTAGTTGGTGCTCTTCCGGTCATCCCCCTGGTTTCTAATCTGGGTCATCTCATAACCAGGGGCAGGGTCATTCTTCGGTTAGTCATCCGAGTCATACACCGGGGCCGGGTAGTAGTAGTGGTGGTAGTTCTGGGGGTAGCATGAGTAAGATAGAGGAGTTACTGACCCAGTTGGTTGCTAAGGATGCCAATACTCAGAAAACCCTTGCTGAGCATGACATTCTTCTGAAAAACCAACAATCTACTTTTCTTGATCTTCAAAGATCTGTTGGCGATATTGCTAAGCGTTTGGATGAGAGGCCCCAAGGCCAGTTTTCGGGCAGCACTCAGCCTAATCCAAACGCTCATGTGAAAGCAATGACTACTAGGAGTGGTCGAGGGGGTGTGAGTGTAGAGCCACCGGTTGAGGTAGATGATGAGGAACCGGTGGATGAGGAGATTGAGATGGAGGCTCCTGGGGGTAACACATGAGGCCAGTTCCAGCAAGTACAGTACCAACCAGTGAGTCTCCCGTAGTGGTCCCGGTTGAGAAGAAACCGGTTGAGGTTAGACCGAGTCCTAAGATTGATCATGCACGACTTCCTTACCTTGCTCACTTAGCTCACCAAAAGCATGCTAAGGAGTATGGTCATTTTCTTGACATGTTCAAACAGTTGAAGATCAATCTTCCGTTTATTGAGGCTCTTCAGCATATACCCAAGTATGCCAAATTCCTTAAGGATTTGTTGAAGAGTAAGGATCGGCTAGGGGAACTTTCTAATGTTCCATTGAGTGGGGGGTGTTCTGCGGTGATTCTGAACAAGCTACCGGAGAAGTTGACAGATCCTGGGATCTTTACAATCCCATGTCTGTTTGGTAGTGACATTCAGAGGCACGCGTTGGCAGATTCAGGTGCTAGCATCAATTTGATGCCTTATTCTTTGTATGAGAAGCTAGCACTTGGTGAACTTATGCCTACGCGCATGACATTGTCCCTTGCTGACCGAACGGTCAAGTGTCCACGGGGTATTGTTGAGAACCTGTTGGTGAAGGTGGACAAATTTGTGTTCCCCGTGGACTTTGTGATTCTTGACATGGAGGCCGATGAGAGTGTGCCTATCATTCTAGGCCGTCCCTTCCTGAGGACCGCTGAGGCCATCATTGATGTGTTTGATGGGAAGCTCACTCTTAGAGTGGGTGATGAGACTGTCACATTTGAGGTTGTGAAGTCTGTGAGGCATCCCGGTGATCATGATGACTTTAGTGGCCCATGTCATTATGTTTACTTCATAAATTCTTTCATGTCACACGTAGATAGGTTTCTTGAGTACGTGTGCGGGGCTGATTTGGTAGTTGAGAGGAGTGAGGAGGAGTTTGAGATAGTTGATGAGGGTGTTGGTGTTATTTCTGAGGTGTTAGAGATTGATGAGTTGAGGGAGGAGAGTAAGAAGCCCTCTATTGAGTCACCACCCGCCCTAGAGCTTAAGGTTTTACCTTCCCACTTAGAGTATGCATTTCTAGGAGAGGATTCCACTTTACCTGTTGTTATTTCATCTAGGTTGAGTGAGGAGGAGAAGAAGAGATTGCTAGGTGTGTTGAGATTGTATAAGGGTGCTATTGTTTGGAGACTCTTCGATATCCACGGCATTAGTCCTGCTTATTGCACGCATAGGATACTCATGGAGGATGAGTATAAGCCGGTAGTCCAACCTCAGAGGCGTTTAAATCCCAATATGCAAGAGGTTGTGAAGAAGGAGGTGTTGAAGTTGATGGATGCGGGCTTGATTTATCCTATCTCGGATTCATCATGGGTGAGCCCTACTCAGGTTGTCCCTAAAAAGGGAGGGATGACAGTGATCACGAATGAGAAAAATGAGCTCATTCCGTCTCGCACGGTCACGGGGTGGCGAGTTTGCATCGACTATAGGAAACTTAACGATGCCACCCGGAAGGATCACTTTCTCCTTCCTTTCATTGACCAGATGTTGGAGAGATTGGCAGGACAACACTTCTATTGCTTCCTTGATGGCTTTTCTGGGTATTTCCAGATCCCCATTGCATCGGAGAATCTGGAAAAGACCATATTCACGTGCCCCTATGGCACCTATGCTTATCATCGCATGCCATTTGGGTTATGCAATGCTCCTGCTACATTTCAAAGGTGCATGGTAGCCATTTTCCAAGTTATGATTGAATCATCCATGGAGGTGTTTATGGATGACTTTTCGGTTTATGGCGATTCATTTGATCAATGCTTAGTGAATCTTGAGAGGATGTTGAAGAGGTGTGTAGAGACGAAGTTGATGCTTAATTGGGAGAAGTGTCACTTCATGGTGACCGAGGGGATAGTGTTAGGGCATAAGATTTCGAGAGCGGGTATTGAGGTAGACCAAGCTAAGATAGAGACTATAAGTAAACTCCCACCACCTTCAAGTGTTAAAGCCATTAGGAGTTTCCTTGGTCACGCGGGTTTTTATAGGCGGTTCATTAAGGATTTTTCCAAAATCACTAGGCCTATGACCCATCTTTTAGAGAAAGATACCCCGTTTGTGTTTGATGAGGAATGCATGAAGGCATTCAAATTTTTTAAGGAGAGGCTTGTGAGTGCTCCTATTTTGGTTGCCCCTGATTGGAGCTTGCCCTTTGAGCTCATGTGTGATGCTAGTGACCAAGCCGTTGGGGCGGTCTTGGGGCAAAGAAGAGAGAAGCATTTTCACCCAATATACTATGCTAGCAAAACTCTCAATGATGCTCAAGAGAATTACACTACCACCGAGAAGGAGCTTCAAGCGGTAGTGTTTGCTTTTGACAAATTTCGGTCTTACCTTGTGCTTTCAAAGACCACTGTTTTCACCGACCACTCGGCTTTGAGGTTTCTTTTTGCAAATAAAGATGCAAAACCTCGTCTCATTAGGTGGATTCTTTTGTTGTCGGAATTTGACATTGAGATCAAAGATAAAAAGGGGCTGAAAATGTGGCGGCCGATCATCTCTCCCGGTTGGAGGATCCGGAGAGGAGTGAGATTTGTGAGGAGGAGATTGGTGATAGGTTCCCTCACGAGATGATCGACTTCGTGGAGGCAAAGAAGCAAGGGATGCCATGGTTCACCGACTTGGCAAATTTCCTTGCTCATGGAGTAGTGATTGAAGGGATGACTTCTCAACAAAAGAAGAAGTTCTTTAGAGATGCGGGTAAGTATGTTTGGGATGACCCGTATCTTTATCGTGTGGGAGGTGATAGGATTCTAAGGAGGTGTGTGAGTAGAAAGGAGGGCCTAGATATTCTAAGACATTGCCATGAAGGCTTGACGGGTGGACATCATGGACATCATTCCACCGCCCAAAAGGTCTTCGATTGTGGGTTTTATTGGCCTTCGGTGGTGAAGGATGCACTTGAGTTGGTGAAGAAGTGTGATCCTTGCCAACGCACCGGGAACATCTCCTCTAAGGATGAGATGCCTCAAAACCCGATTCAAGTGTTGGAGGTTTTTGATGTTTGGGGCATCGATTTTGTTGGACCTTTCCCTTTGTCCAAAGGGAATAGGTATATACTCATGGCCATAGATTATGTCTCAAAGTGGGTGGAGGCTCAAGCCTTGCCTACAAATGATGCCCGAGTAGTTCTCAAGTTCCTTAAGAAGTTGTTTAGTAGGTTTGGGACTCCTAGAGCTTTAATAAGTGATCGTGGCACGCACTTTTGTAACACATTGTTAGAAAAGGCACTACAACGCTACGGTGTCACTCATCGTTTAGCGACCGCTTACCATCCTCAAACAAGCGGTCAAGTGGAGAATGCAAACCGAGGAGTGTAAAGGATACTTGAGAAGACCGTAGGGAAGAGTCGGAAGGATTGGTCCGACAAGTTAGACGATGCGTTGTGGGCGTTTAGAACGGCCTACAAGTCACCTTTGGGAACCACACCATACATGGTCGTCTATGGCAAAGCGTGACATCTTCCCGTTGAATTGGAACATAGAGCTCTTTGGGCTCTTCAGATGGTCAACCTTGATCTTACCGAGGCGGGTAGGAAAAGGTATTTTCAAATTCATGAGTTAGAAGCCCTTCGTGATGCGGTCTATGCACGTTCATTGAGTATCAAAGAGAAGACCAAGTCATTGCACGATAGGAAGTTGAAGGGTTTGAAGGAGTTAAAGAAAGGAGACCGGGTTTTGCTTTATAATTCCCGATTGAAATTGTTTGGAGGGAAGTTGAAGTCCAAGTGGACGGGTCCATACGTAGTTGAAGAAGTTTTTCCATATGGAACTGTTGAGTTGCAAAACGAAGTTGATGGGAACACTTGGAAAGTGAATGGTCATAGATAGAAACATTACATCGGAGGACCGATTGATTTGAGTGAGGAGGGGGAAGAGATCCTCCTAGAGAAACCCGAATGAAGGAGTGTTGAGGGGTTCTTGGGATGAAACCCAAGTGTAGAGTTTGTAAATGGTAGAGTTCTAAGGTGTTTGATGCGTTTTTAGTGTGATTTTCGTATTTATTTTCAATTTTTCGTGTTCGTTTCTGTGTGTTTTCTTTAGTTTTGCAGGTGTTTAATCATTTTGATGCATGGAAGATGGATTTGAGCTACCAGGTATGTATCATTTACCTTAGAATAGATTTTAGGTGTTTAAGAAGGAAAAAAGGGGTTGGAAATTTGGCTAAGGCATGAAAATGCAAGAAACTCTCTGGAAATTTGACCCCGTCGCGTCACACGACACCCACATGCCCAGCTGTCACGCTACACTAGAAAATTGGGTCAACGTGCGGGTCTACCAGATGTCGCGCTACGCGACATCCATTTGGAACTTTGTCACGATACGCGACGCGTGCCCAGGCGGCCTAAATCAAGTTTCAAGCCCTAGATTTCATTTCCACCCAAACTTCTTCTCCTCTAATACCGTCGCCCACTTCCCCTTCACCACCATTTTCATCTTCTACCACCATTCTCCACCAATTTCACCACCCAAAATCATCAACCATCACCCCCACCTTCGATTTCAACCATTTCTTTCACCATTTCAACCCTATTTCACCATTTCATCATCTCCATCCTCCATTGACGGTTCAAAGCGTGAAGAAGAAGGATTGTCTTCAAAGCTTCAATTTTTCTTCTTAATCTCATCTTATAAGTCAATTCTAAGGTAATGTTGCTAACTACTTTCAATTATTCTTGCATTTTGATTATTTATTTACTTTTCTAGTGTAGTGCAAAGTTTAGATTTTTGGTATTTGAGTGATTCTTGTTGATGTTAGTATGGTATTAGTTTATTTTGTTTTGTTGACTGCTTCTAGGCTTCCCATTGTGTTTGAAATTGTTGTTTGATGTCCAAGAACCATAGATTGTAGTTTGGGTAGAGGCTTAAAATTTGAAATTGGTTCTTTTGATCTTAACAAGTTAAACAAACTTATTTTTGGAATGAAATTTGAGAAGATGATGTTCATTTAAGCATTAAAATCAGTTTTTGGGATGGTTTGTTGTTGGGTTTGTTCTTGGAACCTAAATTGTATTATTGGGTAACCGCGAATGAAATGCTATACGGTTACAATTCCTAGTTCCCTTACTAATTTGGCAACTTGTGTTTGATTGTAATGTTGTTTCAGGATGTCTGGAGCTAGCTCGTCAGGTACAGGGGGGAAAAGAAGAAGGGGGCCGGTTCCAAGGCCCCGGGGAGAACCCAATTCCCCGGTCCAGCCACAAAGAGATGAGAGGACAATCCGCTATCTTGAAGCTGAGCGGATATCAGTTATCAAAACCAGAAGACTGAAGGATCATACCCTCTTGATGTTTGAAATGGGCACCTTTGAGAGTGATAGGCTGGATAGGTTTGTATCTCTGGAACTCCTACACCATAGGAATATCAATTGGGAGTTAGTTGACCAACTAGGTCAGAGAGATAGGTTGGAGATGCTATTAGGGCCTAAATGGAGGAGGGTATTAGCTTGTGATTGGGCTCAGTATAAGGAGTTTACCATGGAGTTTCACTCCACTTTTATGTATGATGATTCTGAGTTCGACTCCTTGGATGCTATTTCTTTCTCGTTAGGTAGGCGAGTTTATGAGATGTCTAGTCCCCAATTTTCTGTTGTTTGTGGATTCTATACCGAGGATGAGGTCCTAGCACCTGGTTTTGTGCAATCTTTGAGGGGAGCTACTAAGAAGAATAGAGATTTTTGTCTTTCTGAGGTGGATCTGAGTGAGTTTTGGGCTACAATTGCTGATGCCCCGTTTTCCACTAGTATGCTAGAGTCAAACATCAGAGAACCCTTGTTGAGATACATTCATAGGGTGTTGGCATGTACTATTGTAGGAAGGAGTTCGGGGGAAGAAAAGGTCAACTGGATTGACCTTTTCTGTTTGTACTGCATGGTGACAGGTAGAGAGGCCAATGTGGCATGTGTGTTGGCTACTTCTTTGGCTAGAGCTAGGCGGGGGGCGGACGAGCTTGTTTAGACATGGGCCCTTATATCTACCGTATGGCAGAGTATTTGGGAGTTTTTGATAGATATCGTCCTGATTTGATGATCTTAGGACCGTTGACCACACCCATAGACTTGAGAGATTTGCAGAGAGCAAACATTGTAGATAGAGATGACCCACCAAGGTGGGCAGGTTTTATGGTAGGACCCCAGGTGATGCCTCCACATGGGACACCCGCAGCAGATGTGGTCATGGGCTCAGTCCCAACTCATAGGCAGAGACCTGTTTTTAGGAGAGATTTCCCCCCAGGTAGTACCCACTCTGGGAACCTATTCCTGATCCGCTTACTTTGGAATCCTTATGCCATAGGATGGATGGATATCATGATCAGTACATAGATGGGAGGGAGCATGATCAGAAGAGGCAAGAGGATGCCATGAGGTATTTGATGACCTCACTCCACAATATTGACATTCCTGAGTTCTATAGGGCACTGGAGGAGCATGATGGGGGAGATGATGAAGAGTAGTGTGGGGAGGTGTTAGCATGTTGGTCTGCTGCAGTTTGTTTGTG
Organism: Mikania micrantha; assembly: GCA_009363875.1. NCBI lineage: Eukaryota > Viridiplantae > Streptophyta > Magnoliopsida > Asterales > Asteraceae > Mikania > Mikania micrantha. The sequence goes on along the minus strand of CM018687.1, from coordinate 4,198,780 downwards.
ACTATTGAACACTTGTACTATTTGACACTTGTGGTTGGGTTGGTTATGGTTTGGTGGTTTTGGAACTTATTTTGGTTATGGCTTATTATTGTATTTGAACTTATGGTTGTTTATCTTGATCTTTTTGATGTTTGTTTCATATGGTTGTTTATGACTTGCGGAGCAATTTGTAGAGTGAAGATCTTACATGGAAAGACTGGCACTCGACAGTCTTCTTTATAACCAGCTAAGTCCTTTTCAGTTTTTTACTCATTAATTTTTATTTTCTAGTTTTTATTTGGGGTTTTCCTTTTTCTCTACATTAGGGACAATGTATAGTTTAAGTGTGGGGATGGGAAACTTAGTAGGTTAATTTTGTTTTTTTAGTTTAACTTTGTTTTAGTAGTAGTTTTTGAATTTTAAGTTTTTTGAGTCAAAATTTTTGTTTTGTTTTTACATCTCTGGCTTAGATCTTTTTGCTCCTTGTTTAAGTTGGTTGCAAAAAGCATGACGGGAAATGATAGAAAAGTCAGGTTTTGTGATTTCATTCATGGTTAACTGGTTGGTTTGGGTTTATACTTTGGTTATGGGATATGTAAGTAGGCTCAACTGATTGTATTTGTCCCGTAGGATTGGTAAAATTTTACATAAATGCATGATTTTCATGGGAAACATCTTGGGGGTTTGGAATTAATGAAACTTTTTTTCTAAGTCATAAAGGAATCTTTGCATAATAACGGATTAGAGTTTTGAAAATCTGATTTTTGTTTGGCACATAAGCACTCTTTTTATGAGAATAAATACGAGTCTTATGGCGCCTCCATTTCACCAATTAAGCTGAGTAAAAAGAAAAATAAAAAGAAAAGAAGTTGGATTAATAAATTATGTGTCACATGCCGGGTTGCAGCCTGGTTGAAACACCACTAAGTTAAATTCAATGGATTGAAAAATAAAAGAAAATTGCTCACGCTTCCATCTGTTTCATATATAAAAATCTGATTTAAGAAATTCCTGGTTTGTTTATATGTGAGGGTGACTTGAAGGCTAGAACCCAGGTTTGATTTGATTTTAGGTTTCCTAAGTGTGGGTCTAATGAAATGAAATGCAGAACATGAACTTAATGAACCATGATTAAGGGATGAGAACAATCAGTATGGGTTTAACAGGACAAAAATACTTGCAATCTTTTCCAAAGCATTGAATTCTGAATTGATTATGTTAATTGTGTGGGAAACCATTTTATTTGACTATGATCCCATATTTTTGCATAAGTCTTTTTCAGGGACGAAAAAGAGATAAGTGTGGGGATGTGATGTGTTGCAAAACACATATGTTTTTCTAATTGTTTTAAATTAGTTTTCGTACAATTTTATGCAATTTTAGAGTCGATTGATGCTGGTTCTTCACAATTCCATAAATTGTTGCTTGCAGGTAATAATCATGATATTTTGGTATAAAAGATCAAGAAAACGAGCTCCGGGGTGGACGAGAACAAACTCAAGATCAAAGGAAGAAGAATTCTGGAAATTACCCTTGTCGCGTATCGCGACACCCACAGAAAACCCTGTCGCGTAGCGCGACAGGTGGAAAAGTCAGTTTTGCCCTTTTTAATGATTGCGGGTTTGACCCGACTATTTTTTCGGGTAGTGGGTCCCGTCGCGTAGCGCGAAGGGTAAGCAGAAGCCTGTCGCGTAGCGCGACAGGGTTGAAATTCCAGAAATTCGAGTTTTATATTTTGGAAACGGCTGGAGGTGGATTCATTCGATTCTGGACGATCAGAGACGACCGGGGAGGCGACTAGAAGCTAAAGGACGAGATTGGAGTCGAGTTGGATCATCGGGAAGCCCTAGACGAGTGATCCGAAGGGTGTAACGTGATCGGTTCTTCTTTCTTTCTTGTTATTCTCATTTGACTGATGTTTGGGATGTGTTTTGACATTATTTATTACTGTTTATTTAGTATGATTTGTGGCTAAACCTTCTAGACCACCTAGGGTTTTACAATTATGCATGTTTGATGTTTATAACGGTTGATTGTGGAACAAGTTTGGATTTTTCAATGGTTTAACGATTTGGTTTGAATTCTTGGATGTATATGAATGTTTATGATGTTTGTGATCTAAGTTATTTTTTCCTCGTGTGCTTTGGCGAATGTCTTTCGTGTAATAGGCGCATGCTAGGTCTTTTACCTGGTGTTCTTGATTTGTGGATGAATTACTAGACGTAGTGATTCATAGGAGGAATAATTAAGTCACAAATGAATTAGATGTTTAACCAAATTCAATAGCCATGAGGTGAGGGTTTGTTAGTATACCTTGCATGTTTAAGAACTAGTTAGAGTCTTTGTGAAAAGACCAAGATTAGGTAAACTGAACATAGTCTTGTATGCTAAATCCAAGATGAATTACATGTCTATCCCTTACATTTCATGCAGTGAGACTTTCCTCTCCGTGAGGTAGATGGTCTTTAGGATAAACCATTGATGGGTTGGTTAACTTGTGAGAGTAATTAACCTAAACCGGTGTTTAACATACTTATAGACAATTTAGTTGAAATCTTTGAAAATGGTTAAAGAATCTCTAATTTGTTGATAAGCAAATATTTAAAGATCCCGGTTCCAAACATAAGTTCCATAATCAGTCTAAACACATTAGACATGTATAAAGTAAACCCTAGGTAGTCACTTCATCATTCGTGAGTTTTAGTTGCATTTGCCTGTTTGAGTCTTAATTTGATTGTCTAGATTTTATTAATTTCATTTTAATCAGTTATTTACATAACCCCCCTTTCAAAAATTTAATTTAATTTAAGCCTTTTGTATAGATAAGTCCTTGAATTTATTTTGCACTTTCTATAGGAGTCTGTGGGTTCGATATCCGGACTTGCTTTTCTGTACTACTTTTTGATAGGTTCACTTGCCTGTTAGTAGTTTAGTTTAGAGAGTCTAGAGTATTACTTAGTGTCTAGGTTAGTTTTGATTTTTATTTATTTTAATTAAACTACTTTGTACACATCAAGGGACTAGGACGTTGAGTCTCATGCATACAGTTTATGTTGATTGTTAATTTAAAACATTGAACATTGTAGTTACGATTTTTCAACTGTTACATTTGGTTATAGGTTTTCAAACGCTTCCGCAATGTTAAACTTTGATTTTACAAATTAAGATTGAATTATGTTTAAAAGCATATAGAGGTCTTTCGCTGTGTCTAATGACTGAGATCCTGGTTTGTCATGCCCTAAACGGTATGATTCCGTTAGTTGAAATTTGGGGGTGTGACATGTATCTATATTTTTAATATTCAAATCATTTTTAACACATTTAAGACCTAATCTTAAGGGCGTCTTAACCTGGAATGCCACAAATTTACACTAGAATTACTTTTAAAATAGACTTGCATAGACTTACCACATTTATCTAACAAGTAAAGACGATCACATTGACTATCAGTCACCAAGATGTTCTTTGACCTCAAATCCTGTATGAAACATCTATCCTTATTAAACAAAAGTTGCAATCCACTATCCTAGCTAACTTATGGACAGAAAACAGACTCACAAAATAACTAGGTACCACAAACACATCAGTTAGAACAATATATGGTGTTATCATATAATCTCCTATCTTGACAACCTTTGCTGAAGTTCCATTAGGATGATCAACAAACATATCATGCTCAGATACATCAATAAAATTGCCCAAACCATCCTCAGAAGTTACCATGTGTTGATCCGCCCCCGAATCAACCACCCAACAAGTTTTAAACAATGAGTTAGACAAACTAGAACAACTAACATATTTAATTTTTGAACAATTTGAACAAGATGTATTAACATTCTTACCTCCCATCCCAGAGCTAGACTAATCAGCTCCTTGCTTTTCATTTATAAGACCCATAATTTTTTAAATTTGCTCTGGAGTGAAAGTCAAACTAGAATAGGACAGGTTCACTTGTCGCCCCCCGGGATTTCCGACCACCGAGGGCGCGACCCAAATTAGCAGGATTGCAGTCTTTGGTCACACTTGCAAGACCCACATGTCTGCCTATATACGTACATCCAATAATTTGGATAAAATGATTTTGTAAAATCAGAGTTGCGGAAGCTAAGCAAAATGTTTCAACAATTACATAATGTAAGTTGCGGAAGCGTTTTGGTAGTTAGAGGGTTACATATTAAATCAAAATAAATAGATTGTTTTCAAATGCCTAAGACACAAAGTAGATGCATGTGACCCCGTCCTAGCATCCTATTCCTGAGTGCGTGCCTTAGACTAAAATTTTTCAAAATACTCCTTTTATTTCTTTTTTTTATTGATAGAAAAATGAAAGTTACATTAAAAATTAAAATTACATTAAAAATGAAAATTGCATTACTTTTATATTTCTACATCATAATAGGTATCTTCAGAATCTTGAAATATTTCGGAGTCTTTAGGAATAGACTTCTTTGATAAGGATGGAGAATGTTTTATTTCACTTATAATCATTTGTATTTCTTCTGGAGTAGAATGTTGGTTTATATAGTCTTGATCTTCAAGCTGTTGAGAATGTTGGTTCTGTGGATTTTTATATGTTTTTTCATATTGGCTAGTAATTTCCTTATAATATACTTGAACAACACTTGTATCAGCTTTGCTAATTGAAAATTTATTACACCATTTAGTGCGATAATGTCTTATTAATAATGGAGGAGAAACTTCTGCAGGTTTTTCTTCTTGATAATGATATGTCCACGAGAAGATCCATAGAATTCTAAATACACTCATGAATTGTAAAGTGTATTCAAAGATAGGATTTCCCTCTTGTTTAAAATAGTCAGTAAATTTATTAAAAGCTGTAGAAATTTCGGTTGGAAAGGCTGCTGGAACTATTCCCATATATTGGAACCATTTAACAAACCATCTGGGATAAATACTTGAAAATTCTTCGTCGAAGTAAAACCATGAATGATTATAGTTTCGTAATAAAAATGTATTCTCCAAGGCTTCTTGATAATCATAATAATTACATTGGGGATATGAAGGGAAATTGGAGAGAGTTTTTGTGCAAAAGGTTTTGATCTCCATTCCTCTAGAGAGACTATCTTTCTAATCCTTACCTTAGAATAATCAATTTTAGAAGTATTTTGAAAATTGAATATGTGTTGAATATCTATAGACCCGGTATCTATAAGTATAGATTGATAATATTCTCTGGGTTTTTAATCATTTTTATAGGAATGACAATTTCTTGGATATAAATAATCAATTAGGGTTAAAAAGTTTTGAGAAACCTTTTCAACCTCTAATGGCTCCAAAATTTTTATAATTTTGTAGCTGGGATTTACAGAGTAAATAGTAGACTATGTTTTTTGAGTAAGGGGTCTGGGTGTTATTTGAGTTATTTTAGAGGAAGTGGGATTAATTATAGATTTTGAGGAACTAGAATGGATTATAGAGGTGGGGAAAACTCGAGTTTGAATGATTGAAGCATAGGGAAGTCGAGGTCTAGGACATGAAGATAATGGAGAAAATCTATTGATAGTTGGTAATGGAGTTTTTTGAGAAGGGCTTGATAATGAAGAAGAGCTTGTTAATGGAGATGCTTTTGATAATTGTTGGTTTGTTAGAAGAATCTTTTTTGAATCAGAAGAGCTCATATTCCCTGTAAAAATTCTCTTGATAAAAAGTCAGGTAAAGAATGGTTTTCTCCTTTTATAAATTCGATTTTAAAATCCAAATTGCTTAATAATGCTTGTCATCTTGCAAAAATCTGTTTTGAAAGAAAAATTTTATATATTTTTTCTAAAACATATTTTGTAGATAAACAATCTATTCTTAATAAAAAAAGGTTTCATATATAAATCATGATGAAATAGTCTCGTTACATTATGTTCCTTCCAAACATTTAAAATTAAATATAATTATTTTTGCATTTAGGTCCTAGAAAAACTTTTGAGTTTTCTTTATTTACAAACACAATGTACATCGCAGTAAAATTAAAACTACATTTAAGTATAAGAACGCACATGAAATAAGTTTACATATGCAAAATTTTCACAAAAAGTTTGAATTCATCTTTAATTCATCACCCAAGTCTTCATGTTCGATTTCGATCACCTTCACTGCTCACATGATCATTTCATACCTAAAAACGCCACAAATTATCAACCAACTTTCCCTGCTCGCTTTCCCGATCATATATGACCAAATAGTCAAATTTAGTAAAAAATCCAACGCTAAAATTCCAGTCTAGGGGAATGGTAGTCCCGGCCTGATGTATGATACTCCAGATTTAGTCGTATTAGCATGCATATCACAGAAGGTCTTAGGCATATCATTCTCCTAGAGGTGTGTGATACTCCTCCCAAGGCGTATGATACTCCACGTGCAGCTCAACAATAGCAAATTTTCTACTTTTGACATCCAAAACCAATTCTGATCATTTTCGATCATTTACTTACCCTAACATCCATTCCATAACACTACATTAACATATGTTTAAGTAGCAAACCTATCTTGGTGACTTAAAACTTGTGTTTTGTCACACCCCTACAGACGTTAGAATACGTCGGGACGCGATTTTGACTGTTCATTAGTTCGTGCTGCTATTATACGTTTTAATAATTAAAACATTCATTATTAACAATAAATCAACATTTATTGAATACAAAGCATCATTACAAACATTCAAAGAAATACTATAAATAACATTACATTTTGAAATCTAACATCATTTAAAATTAACTAAGTCCACTAAGCTTATCCTATGTCTTCACCATAGCCTTCATCTTATACATCAACCTAGATAAAAGTAACACCATAACCTTTTGATATAGTGATGTAACACCATCACAACTCTTAGGTATAATGTTGCCTAACTTCTTGAATCATAACATAGGTAACATAAAATAAAAGGAGATGAATTCATATCTTGTGAGACGTTGTGATGAATCTCCATCACTAACCTCAAGTATGATATTATGGAGTTCATGAATCAAAACATATACATTGTCAATCCAAAGAAAGATAACACCATAGCCTTTAGATGTATTAATGTATCACCATTACAAATCTCAGGTATGATGTTATTGACTCTCTTGAATCATAACCCATATATTATTCAACAAAGGAAAATGACATTATATCTTGTGAGAGTGATGAACCACCATCAATAATATAAAGTATGACATCATACATTTCAGAATTGTATAAACAATGTATTGAAATCATTTTGAACTTGGTTAGAATATGAAGGAGTAATATCCAAGTTGGACACCTTTTGGCTTATTAGAATCAATGTTGTATAATAAATGTAACATGATTTGGCCTATAGGTAAAATACTCTCATTAAGAATTCCTAGGAAAACCAAACTGGTCTCTTGTCAGGGATTATGAATCGCTTTCCTAGACAGGAGTCTCAATTACCGGTATTCACCCTTCCAGTTACTACATGTCCATATTAACAAACTTAATTCTAACAAGGTTTTAAATCAAAATTGAAAAATTAATAGAATCTCAAATAAGAAAATCATTTGAACTCATTTGAAAACATAAGGAATGATATTCAAAATTGACAACATGGTGACATATTAGAATCATTTAGTTTGTAAGATGTTTGGTATGATATGCTTTGGCCTACAATTCATTGTACTTTTATCAGAAATCCCATGAAAGCTAGACGGGTCTCACAGTACCTCGGGGATTTATACGAATAGCTTTCCGATACAGGAATTCCAACTTACGTTACTACACTCTTCAAGTTAGTACATATCCGCCTCCCAAACTTAATTATAACATAATCTTAAAATCAATATTTAAATTCCTATTTTGCCTAAGGAATAATATTAGGCATTAAGCCTAATGAGTGTGAATTCCTACCATCTAAAGATTGTTTGTGTTTATGTGAGTTTGGATTTTATTTTTGCTTAAAGAAAATTCTAAGGGAATTGCTTAACTAAGTAAATACCATGGTATAAAATAACTTGATTTAAGGAATTCCTAACTAGTGCAAGCAAAGCATGTTAACACTATGGCATTCCTCTATGGTAACATGTATATGACACACAAAGTATATATACACAATAATAATGTATAGCACATAACACTTAAGCAACTAATAAACATGCAATAGTAACATGAGATTCTCATGTTTGGGTTAGCTTAGTTATAGTCTAGGCCATCATTTTCTAATAACCTATATCCGTATAATCATGGATCTGATACCAATCTTTCACACCCCGACCGAGAAAGGAATACATCGGAGCGCAATTTCGACTGTTCATTAGCTGATGGTGCTATTATACGTTTCAATAATTAAAGCATTCATTATTAACAATAAATAAACATTCATTGAATACAAAGAAACACTAAAAATATTCAAAGAAATATAATGAATAACATTACATTTCGAAATCTAGCATTATTTAAAATTAGGTTAGTCCACTAAGTTTATCCTATGTCTTCACCATAGCCTTCATTTAATCCTGTTACATATGTAAACTAATTTTGGGTCAACTATATGAATAGTTGGTGAGTTACCCATACATATATATATATATATATATATATAGGATTGGGATCAAATAATAACACTCTTAAAGCAATAACCCAGAAAACTTTGACAAGATGAAGCCAAATCTTGGATTTTTTTTTTGAACATCATTGTAATTCATTTAGAACACTATATTCTTTTATGAGTTTGTGAAAATTCATCACCGTTTGAGAGTTTACATCGTTGTAAGTTTTGGGCCTAAAACAGTTACAGTGATATAAATCAAAAACTTACAATGATGATATCTCTTTAACGGTTATGAATTTTCACAAACTCATAAAAGAACATAGTGTTCTAATTGTGTTACAATGATGTTCAAAAAAAAAATTCAAGATTCGGCTTCATCTGGGAAAAGTTATCTGGGTTATTGCTTTAAAATTGGGTTATTATTTGAACACTCCCCTATATGTATATATATATATATATGTATATATGTATATATATGAATATGTGTGACACCTCGTAAATTCCAGGTCAGCATTACTTTATTTTAAATAATAATGTGTATTATTATTTCATACGTGGCACTATAATTATTAATATTTAGCGTGACACGTGGCACAACAGTCCAACACACAGATAATTCGAGGAATTATCGTAAAACGCTCGCTCGTGTCTTGAATAACGAACGTTGGTGAATTAAGCAAACCATAACCCACTTTCACAACACTTAGGCATTGAGAAACCTAAAACAAGTGGAACAATGTTAATATGTCGAGAAACGATGATTGTAATCGAGAATTACGCGAAAATCGGTTCGAAACAGCAAAATTGGGCCTATTGGGCTCTTTCGGTACCCATCGCGGTACACGAAGAACCTCTGGATGGGCCTTGGCGGTACGCGAAGGATGGGCGGGCAATTTGAATCCCGAAAACCATCGTGGTACGCTGAGCATCTACTTTTACTCCTATGGCAGTACGCGATGAGTCTAACACGCAAAACTCTTGATTTAATCAAGACTAATCATTTTATAACCACCCTATAGCCCATTTCTCGAGCTCCAGACCCTCTTGTTCGTCATTATCACCTGCAACTCATCTCTGGAACCTCTGGAAGCCATTGATATACCTTTGGGAGCTTTGGATTGAAGAGATTGAAGCCTTGGAGCTTAGAGAAGCCATTGAAGGTGCTTACCATCCTCATCAACATCTTCAAGCTACTGCTACCACCTCTTCAACCGTTTCCAGAAGTTTTAAAACCTATCCCAGGCCTTATCTCATTGATTTGAAGCTTTGTAAGGTAGTAACTATGCCTATTATAGCTTAAAATCACTTCTAAACCCACATGCAAGTCGAACCACCCACATGCAATCACTTACACACCTCTTGCACGAAATTTCACCATCCTGAATCTGTGATTGAATGATTTAAGGATAGATTTGATGATACGGAGATGATCCAAGATGATCTGGATTAGATTTATTCGGTATTTGATGATTTTGTTTAAAAATGGCTATATTTGATTACATGCATGCATGATCTAACATGTTTTAGAACTATTTGAATAATAATAAATGATTGTTGATGAGATTTGGGGATGATCTACAAGGTTTGTCATGATTGTTGTTAGTAAAAATGGATTGTTTGATTATCTTGCCATTTTTATCAACTTTATTGTTACCAAAGATGAATAAATGATGAAATGGCAACATGCATGTTTAGAACTATGATTTATGATGGTTTGGAACTAATAGGATGATTATTGATGTATTTGGCTTATTAGAATTGTAAAAGAAGAAATTTACACCATTATTACTATAAATACTAACTTTTTAGTTGCAAATGGTTAAAAGGTGATGAACTTGAGATTGCTTGTATGTATAACATGATTATTTAATATTGACATGATGATATTAGGGGTTTTGTTGCATTAGGATGACGGAAGATATGGGTATTTGTTACAAGTTTCAATAAATGGAAACTTTGGTTATAAAACTCGTTCATAATATCTTGATTTGGTCAAATTTGAGTTATAATGATAATGTCAAGAGCCTTAGAAACATGATAGAAATGATTGTGAATGACTAGGATGATGAGATATGTGAACTTTCTATATATAGTAACTTTTAAACGGGAAACATGCTTAATCAACTAAGTGGGACTATGTGCTATGTGATAATATGTTCATGTAGATTAACTAAGCTTATTACAATAAACGAAAAGTGATTTCTTGCTTGACTTGCTTAATATGGAAACTTTCCTAAAATGGAAACTTACTATAAATAGTAAGTTATCCCATGGATGCGACTTTTGGTGCTCACACACATCACATGACACAAATCGCACGTTACACGATCACTTGAACTAAAAACGTCACCAACATGTCGTTAGGTCAAACACGGTCAACATGACCCGCTAAACAACTTAGAGTTGTTTGGACACGAACACAGTCCTGTGAGATCCACACGAATGTAAACACAAACTCATGACACCTATGTGATATAGGTAACCGCTAGCAGGCGCACCACTCCTTTCTCATATCGAATGCACTACTAAACTCAGGTGAGTTTACAGCCCCACTTTTACTCTTTAACTGTTTGTTAAACTCTTGGGGTGAGAATACTATGCAGCTGTTTTAAATATATGACTGGTATGTAGAAAACTATTTTGAGTATAACTATTATCACAACAAGTCCTCACATATCCTTACCGTTAGTTGTGTAAAAAACGAGTCGTTATTACGTAGTACTACTGGGTTTGACTAGCCCCGCTCGGCAACAACTTTGAGTGGAGGTAATAACGAGCGTAATATCGATCCTGATTTCCGGGTTCAGCGATGACCCGGGGAGGCAAAGGAAACAGTCGATTTTTGGTAAGATGAACTGACCCACTCACGGATCGTAGATCCAATAAACAACTTAACATACCTAGTATATGTCTGTCTTACTGTTTTACTTACCGTCTAAACCTGTGAACTCACCAACTTTATAGTTGACAAGTTTTCGCATGTATTCTCAGGTAACTAATGGCACAAGCTAGGATGCACTAGAGGACGCACAAGTGAGAGTCTCATGCATATAGACTCTAGTCCTAGGCTTATGTTTTGGTTCATGTCATTTAAAACAATATTAATCATGTAGTATTTGATATACTTTTCATTTCTGCTGCAAAACATTTTACATTTATTCCGCTGCTTAAAACATTTACTTTCCGCTGCTTATCTATGAAAACTTGACTGGTTTACGAAACTGTATGTTTGTGTAACTCATATAGAGTCGTTCTATATGACCAAGAGCTATGATCCTAGCCCCGTCACACCCTCGCGGTCTAACTCCGCACGTGGGAATTTGGAACTAGCATCAGAGCCTTGGTTATAGAGAACTAGGTTTGCATGTAGTAAACTTAGACTATTGACACTGCTCTACACTAGACACTACACTAAACTTGGCACTATAATAATATCTGTTATTGTATATTGTTACTTATTTAACCAAGAATGCAGGAATGCAAACAAGGACATAGGTAGGAACTCAGGAAAACGCCCGGCAGAATACGAGTTGACGGAAGAGGATCGTCAGAGGATTCGGGACATTGTAGCCTGAGTGGACGCCGAGGAGACCAGTAGAGTACGACAGGCTAGGCATGCCCGACCATGGGGCTGGTACCCCATGACTATCCTGGACTGGATTGAGGGTGAGCGGGTACCTCCATCCCGACTGTCTTGCAATACGCCGAGTGATCACCGACTTCCGGCACTGGGTGTGCCGATGGAGCGGGCATTTGCAGCCCATGTCTCCCGAACAGAACGTGAGGTGAGGAGGAATCGCGAGTTAGTAGAAGAAGTGAGAGATCTTCACGAGAAGAACCAACACCTTCAAGGACAGGTGGACGCCCAGCAGGAACAGCTCGCCGACATCCGGAACAGCATGGCACAATTGGAGAGGTCGTTCAGGAGCAAGATGTACGAATAGCTGCAGCCGAGGCCGCAAATAAAGAAAATCACGCTATGATTCAGGCCAGTGACGCCATGCTAAATGCATAGGCGGGCCAATTCATTATCGAGCCGGAGCAGGAGGAGGAACTCCAATTCGAGGCGGAGGACTTCGAGGAGGAGGAATTCGATGAGGATCTAGAGGAGGATCTCAAGGAGGATGAGGATGATGTACCTGCAGACAGTGGAGATTCACACTCCACGATTGCTTCCGATTAGTTAGATTATCTTATTTCAGTACTTTACTTTTCTATACCCCTAGATGAGCGAGATGTGCTCATACGAACTATGATGGTAGTATCTCATTTTGAAAATCATTGTACTCAAAACGATTATTAATGAGATGATATGTTAGTTTTATCATTTGCACTCTTTTATTCATGTTATACTCTGACCCAACCATCTAACACGTTTCATATAGAAACTAACTATGGCGGGAAGAGGAACACACACCCAGCCACACAAGAAACCAATCGGTTCGGCAACCATCAAGATGATGGTTGACCGGAGAGTCAACAAAGCTATCGTTGAGTACGAAGCGAACCGATTGCATAGTGAGACAAGTGGAACTAACCACGGATCCCATGGGAGCGCGACCAAGGGATGTTCATTCAAAGCATTTCTAAGTTGTCACCGTCACAACTTCAAGGGCACCGAAGGAGCAAGGGGACTGCTCCGATGGATAGAAAAGCTTGAGTCAGTATTTTCCATGTCTGAATGCTCGGAGGAGAACCGAGTCAAGTTTTCCACTGGGACACTGGAGGGACCAGCCCTCACCTCGTGGAATACTCACATCCAGACATTGGGTCTGGAAGCAGCGAACTCCATATCTTGGGAGGAGTTCACTAGAATGCTCCACGAGGAGTACAGTCCTCGTAACGAAATTAAGAAGCTTGAGGAGGAATTTTGGGTGCACAAAATGGTGGGGTTCGAAATCGAGCAGTGTTGCACCTGATTTCACCAGTTGTGCAAGCTGTGTCCGGCAATGGTGACGCTGGAATATAAGAAGATCGAGCAGTTCATCAGCGGACTGCTTGAAAAAATATAGAGCGTGGTGACTGCTTCTGATCCCACACTCGTCCAGCCAACTATCCGCTTGGCACACAAATTGACTGACGAGACAGTAGCACAGGGCAAACTGCCGAAAAGGAGTGAACATCTGAAACCCAGGAACCCAAGCGGAAGTGGGAGCCAAGCAACAACCGCACCTTCTCTCCTCAACAGCCGACTCAACACCGTCCAGCACTAGCAAAAGTATTCACTGCCACCCAATCTGACACCCAAGGCAAAGGAGGATATCAGGGCAACAACCCCAAATGCAACAACTGTAACTAGCACCACTTTTGCCCGTGCAAAAGGGTCAAGTGCACCAAATGTGGAAGGAATGGGCACATAGCCAAAGAATGCCGATCAAACCCTAACCCCAACGCAAACAAGAATGATACCTTGAGGGGATGCTTTATCTACGGATAGCCGGTGCATATGCGCTGAGACTGCCCGCAAAACAAGAACGCTGGAGGCAATCAGGCAAGAGGCAGGGCATTCGTGATCGGATCGGGTGAAGCTAAAGATGACCCCAACATCGTTACCGGTACGTTCCTTCTAAATAATGTCTATGCTAGTATATTATTTGATACGGGTGCCGATAGGAGTTTTACCTCTAGCGACTTTAGTAAACTGCTTAATATGACACCAACACCACTAGACTATAAATATACCGTAGGGTTAGCTGATGGCAAGCTGATCGAGACGCAGCACATCTTCAAGGGTTGCGTCTTGATGCTAGCAAATCACGTACTGGAGATCGATCTGATGCCGGTAACTCTCGGGAGTTTCGACGTGGTGGTTGGAATGGATTGTTTATCTGCTAGCCATGCCGAAATCGTGTGCAACGAGAAGATTGTCTGACTTATGTTGCCAAGTGGAGAGCAAATTTCTATTCAAGGAGAACGGCGTGGAATACCGTTAAATATCATGTCCTGGATGAAAGCAAGCAAGTACCTACAGAAAGGGTACACGGCCATCTTAGCCCTCGTCACGAAACAACCTAAGAAGGAAAGAAGGATCGAGGACATCGTTGTCGTCCACAATTTTCCTGAGGTCTTTCTTGACGCTCTACCTGGACTACCACCGAAGCGACAAGTGGAGATTCAGATTGATCTAACACCGGGAGCCGCACCAATAGCCAAGGCGCCATATCGATTGGCCCTTACCGAGATGCAAGAACTATCTAATCAGCTGCAAGAGTTGTTAGATAGAGGATTTATCCAACCAAGCTTCTCACCATGGGGAGCACCGGTCTTGTTTGTGAAGAAGAAGGACAGATCGTTCCGTATGTACATAGACAACCGAGAACTGAACAAGGTGATGATCAAGAATCGATTCCCTTTACCACGAATACACGACCTGTTTGACCAACTGCAAGGGTCAAGCTACTAATCAAAGATCGATTTAACATCCGGTAACCATCAACTCAGGATACAAAAGGAAGACTTACCAAAGACAGCCTTCAGGACACGGTACGGACATTACGATTTTTGGTCATGCCTTTCGGGCTTACCAATGCACCGGCTATGTTCATGGATCTCATGAATTGCGTGTGCAAGCCGTATCTCGACAAATTTGTAATCGTATTCATAGATGACATCCTGATCTACTCCAAGACTCAGGAAGAACATGCTGAACATCTGAGACTCATTTTGGAACTGCTGAAGACGGAACAGTTGTACGCGAAATTTTCCAAATGCGATTTTTGGATTCGCGAAGACCAGTTCGTTGGACACGTAGTGAACGAGAAAGGGATACATGTAGACCTAGCCAAGATCGAGGCCATCAAGAACTGGGAAGCACCTAAGACCCCAACTGAGATGTGACAATTCCTAGGATTGGCAGCGTACTACAGGAGATTTATCGAGGGATTCTCGAAGATCGCACAATCATTGACATCTCTTACACATAAAGACAAGAAATCCGAATGGGGAGAGAAAAAAGAATCTGCTTTCAACCTGTTGAAACAGAAATTGTGCAGTGCCCCGATCCTATCCCTATCGGAGGGATGTGAAGATTTTGTAGTCTACTGCGACGCATCAAAACAAGGACTCTGTTGTGTGCTAATGCAACGCGAGAAAGTCATAGCTTATGTGTCTCGACAACTAAAGGTGTATGAGAAGAACTACACAACTCATGATTTAGATTTAGGAGCAGTGGTGTTCGCACTTAAAATTTGGCGACACTATTTGTACTGCACCAAGTGCACAATATTCACAAATCATAAAAGCCTACAACACATCTTCGACCAGAAAGAACTGAACATGAGACAACACAGATGGGTCGAACTGATAGGCGATTATGACTGTGCGATCAAATACCACCCAGGAAAAGATAACGTAGTAGCCGACGCGTTGAGTCGAAAGGAAACAACCAAGCGCGTACATGCACTACAGCTTACAATACACTCAGAACTCCCTGATCAAATCCAAACCGCACAACAAGAAGCTCTAAAAACCGAAAACCTCACTCACGAATCCATGCGAGGTATGGATAAACAGCTAGAGGTGAAGACTGATGGAGCTTACTATCTTATGGATAGAATTTGGATTCCACACTACGGAGGACTGAGGGATGTAGTGATGGACGAAGCACACAAAAGCCGATAATCCATACATCCAGGCTCTGATAAGATTTACCACGACCTAAAGACGACTTATTGGTGGTCTAACATGAATTCAGAGATCGCGACTTATGTGAGAAAGTGTCTGACTTGTTCAAAGGTGAAAGTCGAATACCAGAAACCATCAGGACTACTACAACAACCCGAAATTCGAGTATGGAAATGGGAGCAGATTTCCATGGATTTCGTCACGAAACTGCCAAAGACGGCAAGTGGATGCGATACCATTTGGGTAATCGTAGAGCGACTTACGAAATCTGCGCACTTCCTGCCAATCAAAGAAACTGATAAGTTGGATAAATTGACTCGAATCTATTTAAAGAAAGTAGTTTCCAGACACAGAGTCCTAGTCTCCATAATATCTGATCGAGACAGTCGATTTACAGCTCATTTTTGGAAGTCCTTACATAAGGCACTAGGGACAAGGTTAGATATGAGTACTGCCTATCACCCACAAATGGATGGGTAAAGCGAACGAACCATCCAAACGCTGGAAGACATGCTACGAGCATGCGTGATAGACTTCGGTAGCAGTTGGGAGACTCATTTACCCCTAGTTGAATTCTCCTACAGTTACCACACCAGCATCAAGGCTGCACCATTTGAAGCACATTACGGACGTAAGTGCAGATCACCTCTTTGTTGGGCAGAAGTTGGTGAAAGCCAACTGACTCGTCCCGAACTCATGCACGAAACAACCGAGAAGATCGTGCAGATACGTAACAGAATGGCAGCAGCCCGGGATCGACAGAAGAGCTACGTCGACAAAAGGCGCAAGCCCCTGGAATTCCAAGTGGGAGATCGAGTACTACTTAAGGTCTCGCCCTGGAAAGGAGTGATCCGATTCGGGAAACGGGGGAAACTAAATCCTCGTTACATCGGACCATTCGAAATCACGAAACTTGTTGGCCCCGTGGCCTATGAGCTAAACTTACCGCAAGAGCTGAGAAGCGTACATAACGTATTCCATGTATCAAACCTCAAGAAGTGCTTATCTGATGAAACACTCGTAATTACTTTAGAGGAAATTCAGATTGATGAGCAACTTCACTTCGTTGAGGAACCAGTGGAAATAATGGACCGAGAAATCAAAAAGCTCAAACTTAGTTGCATACCGATAGTTAAGGTGCGATGGAACTCACGGCATGGACCTGAATACAACTGGGAACGAGAAGACCAAATGAAAAAGAAATACCCTCACCTGTTCACAAACCAGACTAACACCAGCAACACGAACTGAATTTCGGGACGAAATTCCAATTAACATGGGGATGATGTGACACCTCGTAAATTTCAGGTCAACATTACTTTATTCTTAATAATAACGTGTATTATTATTTCATACGTGGCACTAGAATTATTAATATTTATTGTGACACGTGGCACAACAGTCCAAACACACTATTAATTCGAGGAATTATCATAAAACGCTTGCACGTGTCTTGAATAACGAACGTTGGTGAATTAAGCAAACCATAACCCACTTTCACAACACTTAGGCCTTAAGAAACCTAAAACAAGTGGAACAATATTAATATGTCGAGAAACGATTGTAACACCCTGATCGATGGCGGAAACGTCAGGATGCCACGAGGGATGTGTAGATTGTTCATAAGCTTGTGGGCATCTAAATAAAACATCACATATTAATTTAATCAACCAAAGTAATTACACAAAAATCTTGTTCATCATGATATAGTTACAACCATTTACACAAAAGATTGGCTAAATTAACTAAACACTAGTCTTCAGTAATCCAGTTAATTTTAGCTAAGTCCAAGATCCTAAGTGATGATGTCCAAAAGTGTGAGACCATTCTTCTCAACCTACATTTCTTCATTCCCTGAAACGTGTAGAAAATCAAGTGTCAACTACGAAGTAGTTGGTGAATAATCATAAGTTTTTATGTTTCAAAAATGGTTACAAGTGTTTATAAAAGTTTATAGTTTTCAAAAAGAATACACATGTGCACCTGTGAGATAATCTACTCTGTAAACACACAAGCACAAACACAACAATCACATAATTCAAATAATCATAAATAATCATCCACATATATTCAATCAATCTCAACCAAACACATCAAATCAATAATCAACATTCACCATAATCATCTCAATATAAGTTACTGCGGAGGACCTCAGTCAACTCAATCAACGGCGGAATCATCACGGAGGACCATAGTCAACTCAATCAACGACATCCCTAATAATATAAGTGACAATGCGTGCACTGCGGAGGACCGTAGTCAACTCAACCAACAGTGGAATCAAAGAGGAGGACCGAAGTCAACTCAACAACAGTAACTCAATCATTGCGGAGGACCGATGTCAACTCAACCAACAACGACTCACGAAGCTGTGATAATCCATGTAAATCCATCAACAATAATAATTCAATAATATGAATATCATATTGATAATCCAGGTGTCACCCATGTGTTATCAAAATAATATTTAAATCTGGTATACATGTTCCACCTCCGAGTTTAAAAGCAAAATGATTTAAAAAGGAGGTTATGAGAACTCACCTGAATCCCTTAGATTCAGTGTTTGTGTAGAATGCGCGCTCACGTATGTGAATTCAAAGACACTTCAACAACCTGTATTCACCGCGTGCTCGTGTTCATAAGTATATGCGTTTTATTTCTATTGAATGTCCATACTTGTTTACTTTTAATTATTAAGGTTATCACTAACTTAGTTTGTTTTTTCTAAGTTAAAATGAATCACTCAATATTTTATAAATGATCAACATTAATATATAATTTAAACTTGCTAGTTTTAATTATTTAATGGTAATAAACAAATTGTGAGATCTTATATGTACCTCCCATAGATATGTATTCTTAAAGGTGATAATCTTAATCACACACATATTCATACATACATACATGCATGTTTAAATTAAATTAACCACCATAAATCTAAGTTATTAAAAGTTAATTTAAGTTTAAGAAATCATACTTAGGTTATTCATATAAAAATGTTCAATGTATACAATCTCGTAATCTTAAATCTTATATTTATTAGGAAAAAGGTGGTAGTTCTTAAAACCTTCATGCATGCATGGTATACACAATCCTCATGTTCTTTTGTTTACCCTAAATCTTGGTTCGAAAACTTAGGTTTGACAGCCCAAATGGTTCGGTCATGGACTCAGGTTCACTGCCCATGGATGGGTTAAACAACCCAAGCTTCGCACCATGCCAAGGTTGGCTACACCTTAGGTTCGGCTTCTTAGGGTTCGCAGCCACCTTAGGTTTTTTATCAGAAGGTTCAGTGCCCACAGAGTTCGATCATCTCTGGTTCGGTGGTTTACAACAATTCCCGAAAATAAAACTCCAGATTTACCTCGAAATATCGTCCTAAAGCTTGAAATCTTCGTGGGTTCTTGTTCTACTCGATCACCCGAACGTTTTGGCACCAAGATCTTGCGAAATGGTTGAGAAACGAAGGAGATATCGTAGAGAGAAGTTAGAGAGAGAGTAGGGTGACGGCTTGGGGTGTTTAGAGAGAGAAAGGGTTTGTGAAAAGTGAAGAAAATGATGGAGTTCTCATCTATTACGCGTGCTCGGTCTCGTTTATTACGCGTTAACATTATCAAATCGCTCGGTTTTTATCGTAGAATATATTTTAAAACACGAAACATTTGATAATTTAATTACGTTTTATATAAGAGTTGTAATTAGCTTCGATTTTATAATCTGATTTCATTTACTCCCGTTTAATTATTTAACTATTAAAACGATCTTATTCCTTTACGTTAAATGTTGTAATTTCTAATAAACGTTTTTAAATTACTTTTCTTAAGTTAATATCGTTAGATATTATTTCGGTTATCTCGTCGAAACGCGTTACTCATGTACGAATTCGTAAAGATCGTCACCTTTTCAAATCCAACGCTCATATCGTATTTCTATTCGATTTACGATTTATGGAATATCATTTCAGTATATTATTCCTAATAATTATATTCGTGTGAATTGTCACCCACGCGAATACATTATTAGGTTAATATTTCTGAAATCATATCCGCGTTAAATTTAATATTCGTAACCTCACCATCGCGTAGTTATTTTCAAATAATGCTTTCATTATTTTATTACTTTGAATATTATAATTTCCCAATTCAAATCCCACTAAATCATATCACTGACACATCCATGATAGACCGAAATAAGCTTATGTATAGGGCATATGTAAGAGTAGGTCGCAACCTATCCAGCCACTGTCCCACCACCATTTCGATAAACCATGATCATGTGTCCTTGACTATATTTAGTAACCAACCAATAACCAACTCATAAACTTTTGCCATTCCAAACCAAAACCTCGGATTCTCCTCACCAAATTCTCAACACTGGTATAATCATGATAAACCGAAGATGGTTTATGTATAGGGCATACGTAGAAGTCAGTCGCAACTGCTTCAGCCGCCAGCCCACCACCTCTTCGATAAACCATGATTATATCTTTGGTGATAGAATCCTATACTACTACCAATCCCAAATTCAATCATATCATCCCATCTATATATTTCTGCAATAAACTCTCTGGTTCTGTTTAGTTGTGTTTCAAACTAGACTTCCCATGGTTTATGCTCATTATGATAATATACGTTCTCAATAATGTATATCAGTGATAATAACATCCAATAATTCATAGTAATTATCAATTATCATATCAGTTCTTAACAATACAATTATTTATGTAATGAAATGCCTGAAATATAGTGATGTTACATTGATGATCGTAATCGAGAAATACGTTAAAATCGGTTCGAAACAACAAAATTGGGCCTATTAGGCTCTTCCGGGACCCATCGTGGAACGCAAAGAACCTTTGGATGGGCCTTGGCGGTACGCGAAGGATGGGCGGGCAATTTGAATCCCAAAAACCATCGGGGTACGCTGAGCATCTACTTTTACTCCTATGGCGGTACGCGATGAGTCTAACATGCAAAAATCTTGATTTGATCAAGACTAATCATTTAATAACCACCCTATAACCCATTTCTCGAGTTCCAGACCCTCTTGTTCGTCATTATCACCTGCAACTCATCTCTGGAACCTTTGGAAGCCATTGATATACCTTTGGGAGCTTTGGATTGAAGAGATTGAAGCCTTGGAGCTTAGAGAAGCCATTGAAGGTGCTTACCATCCTCATCAACATCTTCAAGCTGATGCTATCACCTCTTCAATCGTTTCCAGAAGTTTTACAACCTGTCCCAGGCCTTATCTCATTGATTTGAAGCTTTGTAATGTAGTAACTATGCCTATTATAGCTTAAAATCACTTCTATGCAAGTTGAATCACCCACATGCAATCACTCACACACCTCTTACACGAAATTTCACCATCTTGAATCTGTGATTGAATGATTTAAGGATAGATTTGATGATATGGAGATGATCCAAGATGATCTTGATTAGATTTATTGGGTATTTGATGATTTAGTTAAGAAATGGCTATATTTGATTACATGCATGCATGATCTAACATGTTTTAGTATGATTTGAATAATAATAAATGATTGTTGATGAGATTTGGGGATGATCTACAAGGTTTGTCATGATTGTTAGTAAAAATGGATTATTTGTATATCTTGTCATTTTTAGTAACTTTATTGTTACCAAAGATGAATAAATGATGAAATGGCAACATGCATGTGTTTAGAACTATTATTTATGATGATTTGGAACTAATAGGATGATTATTGATGTATTTGGCTTATTAGAATTGTTAAAAGA
Organism: Mikania micrantha; assembly: GCA_009363875.1. Lineage (NCBI taxonomy): Eukaryota > Viridiplantae > Streptophyta > Magnoliopsida > Asterales > Asteraceae > Mikania > Mikania micrantha. The sequence goes on along the minus strand of CM018687.1, from coordinate 4,176,916 downwards.
AGAGATTTACATCATTATTACTATAAATAGTAACTTTTTAGTTGCAAATGGTTAAAGGGTGATGAACTTGAGATTGCTTGTATGTATAACATGATTATTTAATATTGACATGATTATATTAGGGGTTTTGATGCTTTAGGATGATGGAAGATATGGGTATTTGTTACCAGTTTCCATAAATGGAAACTTTGGTCATAAGACTCGTTCATAATATCTTGATTTGGTCAAATTTGAGTTATAATGATAATGTCAAGAGCCTTAGAAACATGATAGAAATGATTGTTAATGACTAGGATGATGAGATATGTGAACTTTCTATATATAGTAACTTTTAAACGGGAAACATGCTTAATCGACTAAGTGGGACTATGTGTTATGTGATAATATGTTCATGTAGGTTAACTATGCATATTAGAATAAACGAAAAGTGATTTCTTGCTTGACTTGCTTAATATGGAAACTTTCCTAAAATGAAAACTTACTATAAATAGTAAGTTATCCCACGGATGCGACTTTTGGTGCTCACACACATCACATGACACAAATCGCACGTTACACGATCACTTGAACTAAAAACGTCACCAACGGGTCGTCAAGTCAACACGGTCAAACACGGTCCACGTGACCCGCTTAACAACTTAGAGTTGTTTGGACACGAACACGGTCCTGTGAGACCCACACGAATGTAAACGCAAACTCATGACACCTATGTGATATAGGTAACCGCTAGCAGGCACACTACTCAGTTCTCATATCGAACGCTCTACTAAACTCAGGTGAGTTTACAGCCCCACTTTTACTCTTTAACTGTTTGTTAAACTCTTGGGGTGAGAATACTATGCAACTGTTTTAAATATATGACTGGTATATAGAAAACTATTTTGAGTGTAACTATTATCACAACAAGTCCTCACATATCCTTACCGTTAGTTGTGTAACAAACGAGTCGTTATTACGTATTACTATTGGGTTCGACTAGCCCAGCTCGGCAACAACTTTGACTCGAGGTAATAACGAGCGTAATATCGATGCTGATTGCCGGGTTCAGCGATGACCCGTGGAGGCAAAGGAAACAGTCGAGTTTCGGTAAGATGAACTGACACACTCACGGATTGTAGATCCAATAAACAACTTAACATACCCAGTATATGTATATCTTACTGTTTTACTTACCGTCTAAACCTGTGAACTCACCAACTTTATAGTTGACACGTTTTCGCATGTATTCTCAGGTAACTAATGGCACAAGCTAGGATGCACTAGAGGACACACAAGAGAGAGTCTCATGCATATACACTCTACTCCTAGGCTTATGTTTTGGTTCATGTCATTTAAAACAATATTAATCATGTAGTAATTGATATACTTTTCATTTCTGCTGCAAAACATTTTACATTTATTCTGCTGCTTAAAACATTTACTTTCCGCTGCTTATCTATGAAAACTTGACTGGTTTACGAAACTGTATGTTTGTGTAACTCATATAGAGTCGTTCTATATGACCAATAGCTATGATCCTGGCCTCGTCACACCCGCGCGGTCTGACAGCACACGTGGGAATTTGGGGGTGTGACAATATGTTTAAAACTTAAATAGAAAACTCTAAGGATTACATGTTTATCATATTCCCTTAACTGGTCAAAATTTTGATAAATAAGCAATTATCGTCAGTACAATTAACTATGTGTGTCAATGCAACTTATTAACTTATGTTTAGTTAAAATTTGAATGTGACAATTATCTCTCGACCGATTAAGGACTTTAAAATTTTCACCCAAATTTGAGCTAGCAGAATGCCAATTAAACACACAAAGCCTTCGGAAAAGACAAAATATGTACGCTTTTCTAAAAATCATTAACACTTATCCAATGACTCAAAAAGCACTTATCATCAATCATATCCTTCAAGAAATATAAAATCTAACAAATTTATTTATTTCAAAGACAGATATAATGTTTATTTTATTTGTGAAAAGGTAGTAGGTATATTCTAATTAGTAATTTTACAAATTTGTGAAAAAAAAATTCACTATGTTAATGTAACATTGGGATGAGTGTTTGTTCACCATATACATCATCTTATATTTCCATATTACACACATAATTGTATTTGCTCAAATTTATATAAATAATAGGCTCATGTGGCTTCGCGAGCAAGCTTTAGCTCTACACAAGTATTTGTTTTATACTAAAAACCAGGCTCTAAAATTTGTGTTTAGTAGAGACTAAATAGTTCTTCAATATCAATAACCCTTTGGAGACTAATAAACTTTAAAAAACTATCTTTTTATATTGATTTTCAACCTTAGATACTACTTATCATATGTAAATTTTGCATAATAGAATTAGTCACTAATCATTTGCTATAACAAATTTATATTCATAACATAATATCAGCCTCTAATTCTATTCTTTTTGAAAATTATAATAACTGAAATTTAGTACCTAATAGTTTTCCTTTATATTCGAGACAAAAAAGTTGGTCTCTAACACATTTTCATCATCTTTCATTACAAAGGGTATATATTTGAAACTGAAATTCAATAGCTAATAATTACTTCCAAAAAAAATCTTTGGCACAAACAAATTGGTGACTGAATTATAGTCTCAGATAATTGTTAAGATATTAGGGATTGATTATCAGTCACTATAAATTTATTGAATATAAATTAGTCCTTAATGAAATAAGGACTGATAATTTAGTCCTAGATACTATATATCTGAGACACATATATGAGTCACCAATAATTTAGTCTCTAATGATCACTTTTTTTTTTAGCTTGCCCAATCCCTTCTAGAGTTGATTTAACTCATCCACATACATATTATACGAATTATTAACATGCTTAAATCATTATATCATACACAAACATATATGTGCCCACAAAACGCAATTGTGAATCATTTTTTCATAAAGGTCAAAATCCAAAATTCAACATTTAACCATATTTAGGAATTTATCAAATTAATTATGATTGTCCACATTTTTGTGGATCATCAATATGTAATTTGCAAGTCCTATTTTCACACTATTGTGAATCAGGCATGCACATACATTGCATAAATGTATACACCTTTATAGATCATGTGAATCAAGTCATATACATACAAGATATCAATGTTTACATCTTTGTAAATCATTGACTTCAACAGTTGATGTAAAAACTCACACTCCTGTGATTTCTTAGTTTGTTAATCAACTTGGATGTTCACACCTTTCTAAATTACTTCAATTCAACTTAACCTTGAATGTTCTCATCTTTGAGAATCATCCAAATTTCATGGTTAACTAATATACAATAGTTTTAGATATTATCACAACTACATACATACAAATCCATCATCAGACACTTGTGATTCAAGATAACACGCATTTGTATTTAAATTTAATTTCAATACATGGTATAGATTTATCATATGGAAGTCTACACATCTTATGGATCATTCAATTTCATTAGCAACATAACTTATGAACTATTACCCTCAACAACAATAATTTCTTATAACACATATTCTTATGTTATGGACTTAACCAATCCTACAACTACAAGTTCAAACTAGTATGGACATCTTACACACAATTGAACACATCAACTTGTTTTTCCATCAAACATACCACCAATGCATATGCTCACACACCTTGAATCAATTACACTTACATGTCAAATTCAAACACACATATGCACATAGAACAGACAATAACTACATATCTTTTGCCCTTAGGCTATCTGTTTATAATGGTTCTACTAGGGAAGGCAATGGGTGGGGCTTGGGATGGGTTTGATTAATCACACCCTTATACCCAACTATAAAAGCTTGTCCCATACCCGAACCAAAACCCATTGAGTATTTATTGGGTATTTACCGGTCAAGTATCGAGTATTCCCAGGGTTTTGGATATACCCGTTAGTTAGCTAAATAATACCGTTGAGAATAATTTGTTTAAAACCCGCCTGGAATGCATCGGATAACTAAAAATAAATTTATCTTTCTCTTAATAAAAAATATATATATTAAATATGCCAATAACAGACTCATGAAAATTAAAAATGTCATAAGTTGATTAAAATCATTTAAAATCGGGTCAGCAAACAGGTGTATGAACAAATACCATGCTCATCCTATACCTGCAAAAATTTTAAAAATTAATCTCATACACAGCCCAATACACATCGGGTTCGTGAACACCCATCCCATATGCTATGGGTTTTGAGTACACTTGTCAAGTGCGTATTTTTTTCCAGCCATAGCTTCTACCCATTAAAAAAGTTCACCCATCGGTACCTCCAACGCAAACACTATCAGCACCTCTACCTTTACACATACTTAAGTGGCTAAAACATAATTAGTACACAAGAATTCACAACTCTTATGATTAATTATCATAACATTAAACATAACTCAACAATTACGGGTGTCCTACCTATAATCGGATGGATATGACCATTAGCTAGCTCCCTCCCCGGTCTATACTTGTCTTATTCATCAAGATTTCCTATGATCATAACACAATTCATTCAACACACATATCCTATATAGTTGATTTTTCACCAATATTGACATGTTTTCTAACATATAACCTAATCACCTTACACTACATATATGTTTTACATCAATTTATCATTCATTCATGTTTTATGTCTCTTTTAAGCATTTCATCAAATACCTATGTATATAATTCTTAGTTATGATTATTAACACAACTTGATTTCTACAAAACACTCATTCAGCTGAGTAAGGATTTAAGATGAGTTTGATGACTCGAGTTGCAATGTCCTTGACATTGAACATTAAGGAAGTTCTAATAAGTAAATTAAACATAAATAACTTATAAAACTTTAAATTAATGCAGAACTGAATTACACGAACAATAACACAAGTCTACGCATTAACTACTGATTTCAACACTTCAGGTGAGAATCGTACAACTCCTTTACTTTTTAAATAAGTTACTCAGTATGTTTAGAATGTTTAAGCTATGGATAATGAATAGTGGTTTGTAATAGTAAAATTATCCTTGTAATATATTTTCTTTAAGTTTTTCAATGTGTGTTGTGCATGGGCGGCTCGGGGCAAGGGCAGACCCGACCCCCATCCCGGTCCCATTTTTTAGGGGGGCACCAAAATTTATATATATATCTATATAGAGATTCATTCAAATGAGAACTAATAAGGCGAAGAGAACTAAAAAGAAGAATTTATAGACACGTTATTTAATGGGTGAAAAAATCATTTTTTTAAAGTATAGGAAATTACTTTCATGCCACTAAACTAAATATGTTCATTGGTTCGGTTAACAGGTTATTCAGTATGATTTAATCAATTTTCAAATTTTTTTCCCTATCAAAAAACCGAACCGAATTCGAGAAGTGGTTCGGTTAAAACCAAATAAACAGATTGAAAACCAAATAAAGCACTTAAAAGTCGAATAAACCGATGCAAATAAACTGAATTCAATCGAATAAACCGATTAAAAACCGAATAAACTGATATGAATAAACTAAATTCAACCGAATAAACCGAATTCAATCTTACAGATTATTAATAAGATAATAAATTTAAAGTCGAATTCGGTTTAATCGGTTAACCAAACAAACCAAATTTATAAAAAAAAAATGGAATTAAAAATCAAAATTCGGATAAGGTTAGGTACCGAACCGAAAACCGAATTCAGAATTCCGTTCAATTTTTTCAGTTACTAATACGGTTTTCGGTATTAAACGGTTTTCTGGTTTTTTTGAACACCTCCAATTTAATATTTGAAATAGCAAGGGTCCTTTTTTTCCGGCTCGTCCTGTGCACGCAAATTCTCAAGACGGACCCTTGGTGCTGTGATACCGGTTCAAGTAAAGTTGCGCACCATATCTGAGATATCACCACTACACTTCCACAATTTTCAAAGAGTGCACAATGACGTCATCATTAGGTGACGAACAGTGGGTGTGTGACAGTCAAGATCTTATTCTCATTTTTTCAACTTTGAGAATTTGGCAACTATAACCCTTTTTGAATTTTTTATATCATCTTATTAGTTTAAACTAACCTAACCAATATAGTTGCTAATCATTCAACAACCACTTTATTTAATAAACATCATTTATCTAGCTACACATATTGTAACTTATAAATTATAACATAACTATTTTATAAATAAATTCCCAGAATGGGTCATTATTGCTATATATTTTCCTATATTTGATTTGGTTTTTTACATTTATAATGTATGTTGTGTTATTATTGATAATTTGTATTAATTAACAAAATAATACTATTTTTTAATTGTTAATTAAAATACTTAAAATATTGATTAAAACTTTCAAAATAATAATCGTTATTCAAATTTTTGTTCTAAATATTATCTTTATAAACAATTATCTTTTCCAAATAAAAAATATTATCATTTTTTATTCCAAAAATACAAGTTAATATTATATTTTGACTACTACGTATCGTATATGCTTTCATACAAGAGGTATTCATGCTTGGAAAACAATTGGCAAACATATACAAGGTGTATGACATATATAGAGTGTTTATATAGCATTTCAGAGAATGTTAGATTGCCGATGTCTGAAACTTTACGTATCATACAGCCATGTATGATACGTATAGGCAGAATGAAATGACGTTTGCTTCGGACGTTATACACCTTGTATAGTCTTATATAAGACATATAATGCTGGTGGGAGTTAAAATATAACCGTTAGGTGTGTAAAAAACCAACCTGATTATATGTTGGCCTAAATACCTTTTGAAGTTCCAAGTGAAAGGGTAGGTGAGTATAGGTAAGTAGTCGTATGGATTACATGAAAGTTGTTGTAGTTAACATTTTTTAATTGAAGATAAATTTAATCTAAAAAAAATCATGTCACTCTATGATAATTTCTCGTTTTTAGTCTTGCGTTTTCTTGTCTTATTAAATAATTATATTAAATAATAATTTATTATTTTATTCGTTAATATGTATTTTATAAATATATCAATTACATATTACATAATATGTATACTGCATAATAAATAAAGGTTTTAGGATGACACGTGTCGATTTTTAGGCTACCTAAAAGTTGTTTTTCACTTCTCTATCTCATATTTAATATTTATATGTTATCTCTTATTAAATTTTGATTTTTTTCATACTTTCTCTCTCTCTCTCTCCTATTAGATATTAGTGATTTTATTAAAATTAACAAATAATATGATTACAACTTAAATATATTCTTTATTTATTAAAAAATTTGAAAACTATATATTATAAATAAATTCTTTATTTATTAAAAAAATATATTCGAAAACTATATATTATGATAGTTAAAATAAATAATTTTAAAATTTATTTATTTAATATGTGTAATACACATGTTTTACCCTAATTTTCTTTATATATTCAGTTATAGTAACTGTTAAATATTTTATCGGCTCAATCTCGTGTATTAAATGAATTTCTATCATAGTAGCCCATATTAGAAAATATTTTTCACGTTAGTTATTTTAATAAAGAAAATTTTTTTATAAGTACAGTTTTTAGGAAAAAAAAACTCAATATCCAAATGCATATAATTAAACCACTTATTGATAGTTACAACATATATTTAATAATATCAAAAGATACACTTATGTTAAAGCTCATTGCATTACTTAAATCAACTGGGAAAGAATTATATGTATAATTTTTTTTTGAGCGGCCAATAAATACAAAGCCTGTTCATCTAGATAAATACAATTGTAAAAGACCACCCATGTCCACAAAACAAAAACAACGTTGGTTACCCGTTGTGCCCACCATTTCAATAGAAACTCATCGTACCAAGATCTACTGTGATAAAACACATTGCCACGTACAACATATTGTTCCAAGGGATACATTAAATATAAGGTAAGTATTAAGAAAAAAGTTATATATATAATCTTGAAATTAATTTTTCATTGGACATGAGCGTAAAAGGATGATTATTACTCAAAGAAGTAAACGCCATTCTTTATTTCGAAGGCAGAAAAAACAAATTAGGGATGACTAGCTTCGCCTCAAAGAAATCTTGCATTAATTGCTGGATGACTTTTATTTTCCTATATATGTAATTTAAGGTAATATAATATAACATGAAAGTGTTGGACAAAAATTCATTATATTTATATATTTTTAAATATATATCATCTTCACATCTGCTTCAAACCAAACCGCCATTGGTTTGGAGGAAAACTAAAAAATCTTCAACACATTCTTAGCTTTTAAGAATCAATTGAAATGCTTGTGTATATATATGGGGTAGACCAGGGATCGTCTAACCAACAATGGGTAGTGAGACGAGATCGTTTGGTGAGTTTTTCGAGAGTTGGGTTGACCAACACAGGACTTATCTGGAGAGGCTGCTGCTCGCCCATGCTGAAGGATCAGAGACGTTGGTCCAACAGGTGTTGGGCCACTACCAGGAGTACTATGACGAGAAAAGCAGAGCAGCCGAGTCCGATGTGCTCCTTATGTTTTCCCCACCCTGGTTCAGTTCCTACGAGCGCACGCTTTTGTGGGTTGCCGGGTTTAAACCGTCGATGACATTTGGGTTGGTTAAGGAATCGGTGGGCGAAGATTTGAACGAGGAACAAAGGGAGAGGATTGCGGTTGTGCGAGAGGAAACCCGGAGGGCGGAGAGGGAGATCGAGCAGGCGATGGCGAGCGTGCAGGAGAGTGTGGCAGCACCCACCATGTGCAGGCTGGTGAAACGGGTAGAGAGTTTGGTAGACGGGGAGGCATCTGATATGGAAAATGCGATTGAGAGATTGAAGGGGGCGTTGCGGGAGGTGATACGAGATACGGATGGGCTCCGACAACGGACGGGGTTAAGGGTGTTGGAGGTGCTGAGCCCGGTTCAAAAGGTGAGGTTTTTGGCAGGGGCCTCCCAGTTCTGGCTTCAATCCAGGAGGCTTGGTATGGAGAGAGACGGGCAATTAATAAGACATCTGAATGAATGAATATTTAAGTGAAGCTATGTACTATTAATTATATTAAATAAACAATCGTGACAAAATTGTAACTCGACCGTTCTTTGATTAAAAATTCTACTCTATGTAACAATTAAGTTAGAGAAACGACGTTATGAGTTTTCAATCAACATTCCTCCTCTGATGTTTCAATGTATTTTCCTGTCTTTATTTATTTTGAAATTATTTTTCTATTCACCTATTTCTATTCACATCCACGATATTTAATTCAAAAATAATATATATTTTCTCCCCTCTTTTTCAGTTTCACATGAATATTATAAAGAAAAAACCTCATATTCAATTTCAACTATTTATAAAACCTTTATGTTTTTTCATCATTTCAACGACGTGTATCTCTTCTGTTAATAATCATCCTTTATCCTCGTATGTTTTGTGTTTTGTTACAATAATTTATATCCTGAGCATTGATTCATTGTTTTATGTTGCAACGATTCACTTGTTTTTTTTTTTTTTTTTTCGATTCTTGTCTTTTTGAAGGGAGGGAGTTATCATGAGAACTACTTTTTTCTTTCTCTTGCTTTATGCCCATTCATTAGCTTTTTCCGTATTTCTTTACTAAATGGATAACTTTCCAACAACTGCTTTGATTTTTATTTTTTAACTAAAAACAGTCATTTACTAATTGTGATGTATTATATGAAATTCACGACATTTGTGAGAACTTTTGTCATCCGAAATACTTAATTATTGTCCGTGGTGGCCGAGAGTTGTATTTAGTGTCTCCACAGGCTACTATTTATTGTATACTTTTTGTTAGAGTTGTAAATTGAATGTGCTTTTCTTTATCGTCTTCTACTGTTAATAACATGTTTTTTGGTATTAGTCGTGGATTAAAAGAGAACTCTTTTTTTTTTTAACAGCAAACGCCCGGTCACCCGGTATCACTTTAGCAAATAGATCACATTTCTGCCCGAATAACAGAGCGTGATGACCTGACTCACCTGCCCAGAAGGAAACCTACAACTAAGAAAACCTCCTGGCTCAATCCAGAGCAATATTTGCTTGTGTGGTAGTAAATAGTAATCTAGGATGAGTTCTCTCTCTGAGAAGATTTCATCTACCGTAAATAAATAAATATAAATATACATTATAAATATTCGAATAATAATACTAAATTAAATACATATAATTTTATGAATAGAATCAAATAATAAATAAATATTGCTTAAGTCCAGATTTAAGTACTTTTAGATAAGTTAATTACCGAACATTTAATATAATAACCTTTGACTCAGTTAGTATTACTGAAACGAAAGATCTAACCGTATATCTAACAAGTGATGGAGCTTGAGTAAAGTGAGAGGGGGGCGGAAATTTTTGAAACCTATAATACATGTTAATTTTTTGAAGCGAGGGGACCGCGATTTTTAACTAAAAATAACATTTCGGCCGAAAAATTTACACTACGGACGATAAAAGAGGGGGGGCAAGTATCGAACGTTTATAGTAGTGGAAGTTTCATTTAAATATCACTGAATTTATTTAGTAACAACTGGTCTAATTAGACACCACTCGACTCACGGTCATAACATTTACCCAACCAAATTATGGTCCGATTTGAAAACCGATCCGCACTGAACCATATCTTGATAAATCACATATTATACTTAACTAGGTTATATATATGTGTGTTGCACGAATTTACAAATAAAAATTAAGTGAGGGGTTATCAATGGATAAATTTTATAATCAATTGTTAATAGAATTAATATTTTATAAATAACAAACCTTGTTATTCATATAAAACATAAAACCTGATTCTATAATTTTATTAAAAAATAATACTAACTAGGGGTTACTCCGCCCATTGCGGCGGTAACCTCATATTTAACTGGAATAAACAACATGATCTTAAAAATTAAAACTCATATAACATAAAGTTATCAATACGACATAAAACTTTAAATCACAAAATACATAACATTTTAAAAGTAATTGATGATAAATAAAAATTGCCTAAACTTGCATCACATAATTATATATAAGTCTCTTTTATCAGTAATATTTTAAAGAAACGCGAACAATTAAAAAATAAGATTATATAATTTTATTATAATAATAATTATTATACTAATATTATAAAATATTTATTATTAGTATAACATTATATTATTATTTTATAATAATAATAATAATAATAATAATAATATATTATTATTATAATAATAATATATTATAAAATTTTTATTATTATTATAATATTATATTATTATTTTATTATAATAATAATATTATATAATAATATTATTAATATTCTATTATTATTATTATTAAAATATTATTACTGTTCATTTAACATGTAAATGTATATATAGTAATATGATTTAACATTATATTAAAAATAAAAGTATGCTCAAGTTTGATTTTTATTTTTAAACTAGGTTTTTTCCATCCCGCGTGTTGCGGCGAGTTAACACAGTACACTCACGATAACGGGTATTATATATCATTTGCAGAAGCATAAATTACATAGCAAAATTAAATTTTTAATCACGAAGTCTATACAATTTTTTCATAAAAACATAGAATCATATAAAATCCAAACAAATATGTTAAAAAAATAATAGAAAAAAATTACTCATAAAATCTTTTTCACCAGCAACCAATTGGTTAAATTAAAACAAAAACAGAAATATTCAAGCAAATTTCTTAAATTTAATAAAAAAAAAATCTTTAAGCAAATTTCTCAAATGTATGCCGTTATTTCTATTTGCTAATTTTTAAAGTTAAAAAAATTTCTGGTGATTCAAGAGATTTATTATTCAATTTTACGAACCATGTTTTCTTTCACTATATATATATATATATATAATATTTACTATTCAATATAGTAATATATTTATTTATTATTTATTTTTACTATTTAATATATATATATATATATATATTACTATTTATTTTCATTTAATTATATATATATAATAAAATATCAAAAGTATTTAATTATATATATAATAAAATATCAATATTTTACTATTCCTTTTGAGTGGGTTTTTAATTATATAGTATTATAAGGAATGTGAATATAAAATGTAAAAAATACTAAAGAATGACATGTATGATCGCTTGAAATCAATTATTGGTGGTAGGATTGCCACACAATTCGTAGTACTCCCCCTATTGGCCGGGCGGGGAGGAATTTTTGGACAGCTTCAAGCGGGCACACCGCCCCCGACCCCGGCGGTGCTATTTCTTGACCCATAGCGGCTCCCGCTTCCCGTGAACACTCGCCTCCTCCCATTGGCGTATTTTCAAAAATTGGGACCCACCATGTGAGGCCCCGATTCCCGGCGACCCCACGTACGTTGGTCTCGTCATAACACATAGCTCTTTAACTAAAAACTTTCATAAACATGCAGCGGAACTTAAACATAATGTCAAACATGAGTAAATGTCTGAATTAAAACATAAACGATTGCCAACACCATCGGATACTCTTTCTTGATGCCTGGAGCTTCATGCTTTCTCTGACCATAGCTTAACCTGACATACATGCTAAATCAAGTCAGGTTACGCTGGTGAGTTCTAGTTTTCATAAAACATCATAACCATTTTGTTGAGTTAAAACATATTTAACATAAAACATCATTTCATTCACATAATCCAAAACATTGTCACATAAACATCCTAATCATCATCATCATACAACCACTGCTACCAAGCGTAACAGTGGGCTTATGCCGGCACAAGGCTCCATAACCTTTGATCTGATCCGCCGAAGCGTTCTGCAGATCCATACTTACCCAGTAACAAGTACTGGAGCAACCATACTTACCCCATACGAATATGGGAGCAACGTTATACTTACATCATACTTACCCCGTAACACATACGGGAGCAACCATACTTACCCAGTAACGAGTACTGGAGCACCCATACTTACCCAGTAACAAGTACTGGAGCAACCATACTTACCCCATAACGCGTATATGGGAGCAACGTCATACTTACCCCGTAACAAGTACGGGAGCAACCATACCCAGTTATAGTCGTGGTTGACTATCATTCATACATTTTCCTATATCACGTATAGGAACATCATTCCCAGTTATAGTCATGGTTGACTCTCATACCCAGTTATAGTCATGGTTGACTCTCATACCCAGTTATAGTCATGGTTGACTCTCATTCATTCCCAGCACAAATACTGGTACCTATCACATACATATTGTCACACCCCCACCCCTCGTCACCTCGTGTCTGGTCTGACGTCACTGAACCGGTTGCGGAAGCATAGTGGTGATGTCTCTGAGGTGAGGGGTGACTTACTTGAACCAATATCATAAGCACACAGATTAACTTAAATTAATTACATTACCAGGATGTCGCAATCACAACCACATTATAACTATATTTATTTAATTACAATACTATTATTAAAGTGCAAATAACTCAAAAGTGCATCCTCACCCGGTGGTCACTGTCTCCCTGCAAAAAGATTTAATTTGAAAACGTCAGCACAAAGCTGGTGAGATCGACAGTTCAATTTAAAACAATATGATATGATAAGTACGTTCTCAAAAGTTCAGTTCTGGATAACCATGGGACCTGTATCTAGTTCCTTTCGGACGTCTAGTGTGTCTCAAGATATTACCCGTCGGTACATATCTTAGTGCCTCATTATCTTAATGTCTATCACACCATTAAGAAGTTCAGGAAACAGATAACAAACATTCACACAAGGGGAGATGCAATCCTCCCAGCGAATGGGGTGTCAACCAATAGTACTATCAATGTTTTCTGCTCGGCCACACATGGGTTCACTAGATACAGTTCAAAAATGAGGACTTTCAGTTCAATGATAGAGTTCAGTCTACAGGCAAAATCCCATGAAATCCCACAAAAGTCACAACAATCACATGAAATCACACAGATATCAGTGATACATATCATATGTTCATTAAAAGTTCAACAATGTTCCCCGATGTTTATAAAAGATTAAAAATAAAAGGGGTTGTACGAAACTCACCTGATGATATAATGATAGCAGAATATCTTCCAATAGATAATAAAGAGTAATTCTGCATTTAGTTATTTTTAACGAGTTATTTATGTTCTAGTTTACTGATTAGATCTTTCTGAACGTTCAATGTCAAAGACATTGCTTAATAAATCATCAACTTGATATTAATTATATAATTAATTAATTTAATATTATATCATACAATGTATGATAATGTAGGAACCTACATTGCATTAGATTCCTAACACAAAGCTGATGACACTCTAGATTAATCAAAATAATCTCTGATTAATCAGATAGTTAATGTTGTTGATTATAATGCTAAAACAGTTTCTAGAAAATTTAATGGCTTAGAAATGATTAATCCTTATTATTAATTACCCAAATATCATGAAATATCACAATGTAGCATTAGAATAGGTTAAATAACCAGATTTAACATACTAATCTGACTGTTATCACAAACATCAGATAATCATTCCAATGAGTATGTTAATGATTATGATTAGTTTGAAATACTTGGATTTAACCTTTGCATTTCAAAGATTAATCAAACTAATCACCTACATTGTTATAATCAAATGGTTTAAACCATTATAATCATGGGTATGATTTCATGCAAACCGGGCATCACAACGGATCAAAACAAGGATTTAACCGTTAGAACTTCGTGTTCTTCGTTTATAATCAATCCTAGCCATCATCTAGGCAATAATCAACAATCCTAACTATCTCATTACGTTCAAAATCAAGATCTAATCAATCAAAATCAAACTAGAAGGTTTAAACGGATCATTACCTAATCAGACGGATTTCTGACTTTAAAACCACGATCAGAACTTGTTATGATGATCCCTGGTGCGATCCTTGCGTTCAGAAGGCTTGAAAATTGAGTTTGGATGGTGGTTTATGTGTGTGTTTTCGCCTGGAAACGAAGCAGAAGCAAGAAGAAGAAAATATATTATTTCTTTATGCAATCTGATAAAGATAAGCAACTTATTCCACCGCCACATCCGTCGCGTACCGCGACCAGAAGCCCAAAAAAGGCTTCGCGTACCGCGAAGAAATCCGGAGAAATCTTAGATATTTTCCAAGCATCGCGTACCGCGGAGAACCCTCAAGCCCACCTCCGCGTACCGCGATGAGTCCAATCGACCAACACTTAGTGATTTTTCTTCGTTTTTCGATTCCGGACAATCCAGGACTCCGTTTTGAACACGGTTTTCACCCACGTTCATCATTTCTCACCTACTATCAACCTGTAATAATTACAATTATTAAATCAACATGGATTTCTATAACGATCAAATGTGCTCACATCATTGATGACGTAAATTCTCGTATGCAACTGTCACAGTCTCCTCCTGTTAGAGAAATTTCGTCCCGAAATTTAGTGAAGACTTACATTATGACAGTCGATTATGAGAATAGATGTGGGTACTTTGCTTTCATTTGATCTTCACGTTCCCACGTATATTCGGGTCCACGTTGCGAGTTCCACCGCACTTTAACAATTGGTATGCGGCTACGTTTTAACACTTTCGTTTCTCGATCCTTTACCTCTACTGGTTCTTCACTGAACTGAAGTTTTTCATCAATATGAATCTCTTCTAGAGGTACGATCAATGATTCATCAATTAAACACTTTTTCAGATTGGATACATGAAAGACATCGTGAATGTTACCGAGTTCAGGAGGTAATTCAAGTCTGTAGGCTACTGACCCAATTCGTTCAAGAATTTTGAATGGTCCTACAAATCTTGGTGAAAGTTTACCTCGTTTCCCGAATCTGAAAATGCCTTTCCAAGGTGACACTTTCAACATTACTTGATCACCTACTTGAAATTCGAGTGGTCTACGGCGATTATCAGCATAACTCTTTTGACGATCGCGAGCAGCTTTGATTCGTTCTTGAATGAGTGCGATCTTATCAGTTGTTTCTTGAATGAATTCTAGGCCTATGATTTGATTTTCACCTACTTCTGACCAACAGATAGGTGATCTACACTTCCTTCCATAAAGTGCTTCGAATGGAGCGCATTGAATACTGGTATGGTAGCTGTTATTGTATGAGAATTCAACAAGTGGAAGATGAATATCCCAGCTACCTCCAAAATCAATCACACAGCTTCTGAGCATGTCTTCAAGAGTTTGATTTGTTCGTTCAGTCTGCCCGTCAGTTTGTGGATGATAAGCTGTGCTCATATTGATTTGCGTGCCCAAAGCATTCTGAAGAGTTTGCCAAAATCGTGACATAAATCGACTATCTCTGTCAGAAATGATAGAGATCGGTACTCCATGTCGAGATACAATCTCATTAACATAAAGTTTAGCAAGTCGATCCATAGAATAATCTTCTCGGATAGGTAAGAAATGCGCAGATTTAGTAAGGCGATCAACGATAACCCATATAGAGTCATGATTACGTGATGTTCTGGGTAGTTTAGTGATGAAATCCATAGAGATCTGATCCCACTTCCACATAGGAATCTCAGGTTGTTGTAATAACCCAGAAGGTCGTTGATGTTCAGCCTTAACTTTGAGACATGTTAAACATCGATCCACGTATTCAGCTATTTGTTTCTTCATTCCAGGCCACCAATAAAAGTCTTTAAGATCTTTATACATTTTGTCAGCACCTGGATGAATAGAATACCTGGATTTGTGCGCCTCATCCAAGATAACTGTTCGAGAGTTACCGAATAGAGGAACCCACATTCGGTCTTTAAAATACAACAGTCCATCGCCCTTAGTGTCCAGTTTCTTATCTAATCCCCTTAATCCCTCAGCAAAATAGTTTATGGCTTGTAAAGCTTGTTGTTGAGCGTCTTTAATTTGAGGAATTAGACTAGTTTGAACAGTCATACCTAATGCTTTCACACGTAAAGGTTTGACTCGTTCCTTGCGACTTAAGGCATCAGCTACGACATTCGCTTTACCTGGGTGATAACAAATTTCACAGTCATAGTCGTTTAAAAGTTCAACCCATCGCCTCTGTCGCATGTTCAACATTTTCTGATCTAGAATGTGTTGAAGACTTTTGTGATCAGTGTATATAATACACTTAGTTCCGTACAGATAATGTCTCCAAATCTTGAGTGCAAACACCACTGCACCAAGTTCTAGATCATGAGTAGTATAGTTCTTCTCGTGTACTTTCAACTGCCGAGAAGCATAAGCAATCACTTTATCGTTCTGCATTAGAACACACCCAAGACCTTGACGAGAAGCATCACAATACACTGTGAAGTTATCAGTACCTTCTGGTAGTGCCAAGATAGGTGCGTTGCAGAGTTTGTATTTCAACAGTTGGAACGCCTCCTCCTGTTGAGAACCCCATATAAACGGTTGATTTTTCTGGGTCAATGTGGTCAGTGGCAAGGCTATCTTTGAAAAGTTCTTGATAAACCGGCGATAATAACCTGCCAACCCTAAGAATTGGCGTATTTCAGTCGGGGTTCGTGGTGTCTCCCATTGTTTCACCGCCTGAATCTTACTAGGATCCACCTGAATACCGTTTTCGTTTACAACATGCCCGAGAAATTGAACTTCTCGTAACCAAAACTCACACTTGGAGAACTTTGCATATAATATCTCATGTGCCAAAAGTTCTAAAATTAATTTCAAGTGTTGAGCATGTTCTTGTTGATTTCGAGAATAAATAAGAATATCATCAATAAACACAATCACAAATTTATCCAGATAAGGTCTACATACTCGATTCATCAGATCCATGAAAACTGCTGGTGCATTTGTTAAACCAAACGGCATTACTAGAAATTCGTAATGTCCGTATCGAGTTCTGAAAGCAGTTTTAGGAATGTCATCATCATGAATACGTAACTGATGATATCCAGATCTTAAATCGATTTTTGAAAAATAAGTAGCACCTTGTAGTTGATCAAACAGATCATCGATATGAGGTAGTGGATAACGGTTCTTGATTGTCAGTTTATTGAGTTCCCTGTAGTCAATACACATTCTGAATGAACCATCCTTCTTTTTCACAAAAAGAATAGGTGCTCCCCAGGGTGAGAAACTAGGTCTGATAAAACCTTTGTCTAACAGTTCCTGCAATTGACCTGAAAGTTCTTGCATTTCGGATGGTGCAAGCCGATACGGGGCTTTAGCAACAGGTGCTGCACCTGGAATCAAGTCGATTCGAAATTCAACTTGTCTCACTGGGGGTAATCCTGATATGTCCTCAGGAAAGACTTCAGGAAAATCCTTGACTACTGGGATATCTGTGATTTGTTTGGGTGAAGAACTGTGTTCAGTCACATGTGCTAGGAAAGCATAACAGCCTTTCCTTAAGAATTTCTGAGCTCGCATACAAGATATGAGACCGAGTTTTCTACCTTCTCGTTCTCCTTGAACTATCAGTGTATTACCATTAGGTAATGGAATGCGGATCACCTTGTTTTGACAAACAACTTCCGCTTGATTATTAGAAAGCCAGTCCATACCAACAACAACATCAAAGCTCCCAAGCTCAATAGGAAGTAAATCAATTTTGAAAAGATGATCATTCAAATTCAAGGAACATCCTTGAATAACACTGTTAGTTTTGATCAACTTGCCGTTAGCAAGTTCAATAACATAAGGAGTTTCTAGATCTACCGTAGGCAATGAAAGTAATGATGCAAATTCAGGAGAGATAAAGCTCTTATCTGCTCCTGTATCAAACAGAACTGATGCGTATAGATTATTAAGAAGAAACGTACCAGTAACAATATTTGCATCATGTCTCGCCTCGGTCGCACCAATCTGAAAAGCTCTCCCCCTAGCTTCAGTTCCCGGATTGGTGTTATTGTTCGGACAGTTTCGTATGAGATGATCAGGGCTTCCACATTTGTAACATGACCGGTTGGTTTGAGTGGTTTGTCGTGGTGCTTGGTTTGGTGTCTGAGCAGGAAAGTTGCAATATTTAGCATAATGTCCAACTCGGTTACAGTTCAAACAAACAGGACATGGTCCCGTGTGATGTAGTGGACACTTATTACATTTGGGCGCCTGCCCAGTATAAGTTTTCCTCTCAGGAACATTTGCACCATAGTTTTTCACAGTTGGCTTGCTCTGGGTGATCTCAGCCGGAGCCTTCGCCTTGGTTTTGCCAAACCACTTTCGTTTGGTACCTTTTGACACATTCGAGGTACCGACATCACTACGATTATGAACCGTCTGAGGTTTCAAAGACAGAGTTCCACTCCTTACCGCCTCATTGGTAAGCTTAGTGGTCAAAAGAATCGTATGTTTCAGGGTTGTAGGTTCAGCAGCAGTCACCATTCCTCGTATCTGAGGAATCAGACCCTTAATGTACTTCTCGATTAAAGCGGCTTCCGTAGGAAACATATCAGGAAGCAAACAAGTAAGTTCATGAAAACGATCGGTGTAAGCAAGACAGTCAGCACCGATCATCGAGTGATTCCAGAATTCTTCCTGGAGTTTTTGAATTTCAGTGATGGGACAATACTCTGATCTAATCAGAGTTTTGAAATCGTTCCAGCCCATCGAGTCAACTGTGGCTGAACCCAAAGTCTTGGCCTGGGTATTCCACCAGGTCAAAGCAGAATCTTTCAAAGAACAGGCAGCATAAGACACCTTATGCTCCTCCAAACACTGACTGATTTTGAGCTTAGTTTCCATTTCCTCAATCCACCTTATTAGACCAGCCGCTCCTTCTTTGCCAGTAAAAGTAGGAGGGTTACAGGAAGCAAAATACTTGTAAGTACATCCCTGTCGAGGTGGATCAGGAACAATAGTAGTTGTACCGGTAGTGGTATGAGTTTCAACGTGACCACCAGTAGCATTATGTTCAACATGATCGTGTTCCCCACCAGAACCTGCAGTGATATGTGGTTGGTGTTGTGTCAGAACACCACAAGCAGATAGTTGTTCACGCACAATACGAGCTATCATAGCTTCATTTGTTTCAGATCCGCTTGTACCAGCAGGTGGAACAATGCCTGCTCCAGGGTTCACCGGTGGAGTAGTATGCGTTTCCAAGTTCCCAGATGGAACTACGTTCGCTTTCGGATTAACATGCGGATCCGGATTTGAGTCAACAGTCAAAGGTGGAATTTGATTCGGTTCAGGGTTTGTAATGTTCTGAGTAGCTCTCTTAGCTGGTCGACCTCGTTTAGGAGCCATTATTCTGCTCACAAGCAGACAAAAACTCAGGTCAGTTCAAGAACATTAAAGATATAACCCATTCTATCACATAAATACAATCCCATTCAGTTACACTGAAAAGTTGTATTAAAAGGTGATTATAAGAATACAATATAACTACATAAATTCAGTCCAGACATGTTCACATTACACACAGATCACACAATTATTCGTAGTTATACTTAGTCCTGTTATTTCAAAAACATGTTAGAGTCTTACCCAGCTCATTGCATTGTGAGCTACGTAATTGCTAAACTTCTGCTATAGCAGAGCTTGTATTCACGCATGAGATTAGGGACAACTAAACTATGTGCGTGTGAAACTATGATGCTTGTTAAACATACTTTGAAACTAATACTCATGAACGCTATAGACTTGTAAACTTTGAAACAGAAAACAAAAGCTATGATGAGGAATGGGTTGAATGGCAGGTAAAATGCTTAATTATTATTAACAACAGTGTCATATGCAGATTAGTATGTGGTGGGACGGCGTCTGGGCGGGTTGTAGGCTCGACTCAGGGGTATGCCCTATATATAAGCATACCGATTTGGATATTACATGTGGAGTTAATGAGGTTAAGGTTTTACCAAAAGAGGTTTGTTAAAGCTATTTTAAACTTAAAAACTATATGAACTCACCAACCATTGTGTTGACTTTATTTTTATTACATGCTTTCTCAGGTGATGAACAGGTTTAAGCTAAGGCTTTTGGATTGCATGCTTGGCGGCCTAGATAGAGGACCTAGTTGATTTTGGAAGCACATATTTTGTTACTCATATGAATCACTTTTGAATGTCTTGTACAGATTACAAGATAGGAAACCTTTGATTCTTTGTTAGGTTTACTTAATTAAATTACTGAACATGGATATTGTAATTTAACTTTGTAATCCTAGTTAATGCTTGATTGTGCTTTAGTTATTCTTAACATTGATGCTATGTAAACAATCTGATCATCATGATTATCACTCACGATATCGCGCCCCGAGAACCTTCCGCCCGACGGGGACTTCGATCCAACCCCGTCGGCTTGGGGTGTGACAATGGAACCCTTCGCGCTACGCGAAGGGAGTTGCTGGAGCCGTCGCGGTACACGAAGCGAAGAAAATTTCAGAAAAATTGTTTTTGATTGATTAAAAAGCCTGGGGTTATTTTCCAGGGTTAGACACGATCTGGGACGAGCAAAGGAGGCGATCAAGAAGGCTTGGAAGACAAGGAAGGCAAGAATCATCACTTGGAAGCCCTAGGATTGATTATCAAAGGGTGTACAACAATCGGTTTCTATTTATTTCTTACATCAATGTAAATTACATCACTGTAATTTACCATTGTTAGAAAAAATGTAAAGTAATTTGTTATCTTTAACCTCGTTACAATGATGTAAA
The DNA here is from genome assembly GCA_009363875.1 of Mikania micrantha. Lineage (NCBI taxonomy): Eukaryota > Viridiplantae > Streptophyta > Magnoliopsida > Asterales > Asteraceae > Mikania > Mikania micrantha. The sequence continues at coordinate 4,155,398 of CM018687.1, read as the reverse complement.
TATACGGCATCTAAAAAAAAGTAAAAAAAAAAAAGAGTCGAGACTATAACGGAATTAAAGAGAAAAATGAGACGAATATAATGGTGCAATTTTTTTAAAAAAATTATATATTATAAAAAAAGTTATTAATGTTTAAAAAAGAGGGGGGTAAACTTTATATTAAAAATTAGAAAGAGAATTGAGGAATTCATTTTACAATAATACGCTTTTCTAATTCAAACCAAATATAATATAATTTTTTATTGTGGAGCTAATAGGAGCCATTGGATCTAAATTTAGACTCAATTAGATTGAGTTAATGGGTTGTAACAATATTTATGGGTTATCATAAATTCCATCCCCTATATATATATATATATATATATATATATTACAACAGAAAATAAATTACAAATTATATTAATTAATACTTAAAAGTATTCATGTGGCATCCAACACAAATGCATGAAATAACGCAGACAACAAATTATTACAATAAATAATAAATACACAATCACTTATGTAATTTTTTTAATAATATTTTTACGCACATAACAAATGGTTTTAGAGTATGGAACCTGAAGTTCTAACAAATGCATAAATATTTATTTGTAGATAAAATGTCAAACTTATCAAAACTTGAATTCGCTTCACTTGATATCTCGGGTAATAATTACCTCCCATGGACTCTTGCTGACTGCAAAGTATCTGGGTGAAACAATTAAATTTGAGAATCAAACTTCTCTTCAAGAAAAAGCACAAACTAAGATTTTCTCCGTCATCATCTTCATGAAGACTTGAAAAGGGAATACCTCACTGCTGAGGATCCTCTCGAATTAAGAAAAAAATATTCAAGACAGATTTGACCACCAGAAGTTGGTCTTAGTACCAAAGGCTCGCTGCGAATGGCTTCATCTGCGATTACAGGATTACAAATCCGTTAGTGAGTATAATTCTGCTCTTTTTCGTATCACATCTGAACTCAAATTATGTGGAGAGCCTATACCTTATGCAGACATGCTTGAAAAGACTTTTTCAACGTTCCATGCCTCAAATATGCTCTTGTCGTAGCAATACAGGGAATGTCAATTTTCTAAATATTCTCTGTTGGTCATGGAGCAAAACAATAAGCTCCTACTACCAAATCATCAATCTCGACATGTTGGTTCACGCCCATTCCCAGAAGCGAATGTGGAATCTTATCGTAGTAGTCGTGGGAGAGGAAGAGGTCGTGGCCCCAACAGAGGTCGTGGTCGTGGACGGAGTTATTCATGGAAACGAGAGTCTTATAATTCTAAACATGATGGTAGTGAATCAAGTCGACATAATTTGTGATAGTTGCATACGAGAATTACGTCATTAATGATGTGAGCACATTTGATTGTTCTAGAAATCCGTGTTGATTTAATGATTGAAATTATTACAGATCGATAGTACACGAGAAATGATGAACGTGGGTGAAAACCGTGTGCAAAACGGAGTCCTGGATTGCCCGGAATCGAAAAACGAAGAAAAAGTTCTAAGTGTTGAATAATTGGACTCGTCGCGGTACGCGGAGGTGGGCTCGAGAGTCCTCCGCGGTACGCGATGCATGCAAAATATCTTAGATTCTTCCGGAAATCTTCGCGGTACGCGAAGCCCTCTTTGGCACCTGGTCGCGGTACGCGACGGGTGTGGCGGTGCAATGATCTGATCTACTTCAGCAGATTTCATGCAAAATTTAGTTTTTATTCTTCACTCGAACTCAGACGAACCCACAGACGGAAAAACTCAATTCTATACCATTTCAAATCAAATTTCAAACCCTCTGATCGTGTGGATTTCACCCGGGAACCTGTTTTCAAGTTCTGATCGTTGTTGTGAAGTCAGAAATCCGTCTGTTTAGGTTATGATCCGTTTAAACTTTCTGATTTGATTTTGATTGATTAGATCTTGATTTTGAACGTAATGACATAGTTAGGATTGTTGATTATTGCCTAGATGATGGCTAGGATTGATTATAAACGAAGAACACGAAGTTTTAACAGTTAAATCCTTGATTTGATCCGTTGTAATGCCCGGTTTGCATGAAATCATACCCATGATTATAATGGTTTAACCCATTTGATTATGACAATGTAGGTGATTAGTTGGATTATTCCTTGAAATGCAAGGTTAAATCTAAGTGTTTCAAACTAATCACAATCATTAACATACTCTTTGGAATGATTATCTGATGTTTATGATAACAGTCAGATTAGTATGTTAAGCATGGTTGTTACACCTATTTAAATGCTACATTGTGATGTTTCATGATATTTGGGTAATCAATAACAAGGATTGATCATTCCTAAGCCATTAAATTATCTAGAAACTGTTACAGTATCATAATCAACAACATTAACTATTTGGTTAATCCGAGATTATTCTGATTAATCAAAAGCGTCATCAACCTTATATTGGGAATCTAATGCAATGTAGGTTCCTACATTATCATACATTGTATGATATGATAACAAAATAACTAATTAAATACTTAATATCGGTTTGATGACTTTCAAGGCAATGTCTTTGACATTGGACGTTCAGAAAGATCTAATCAGTAAGTAAAACCATAAATAAATCATTAAACATAAATAAATGCAGAATCACCCCTTTATCACCAGTTGTGAGGTATTCTGCTACATCTGTATTATCAGGTGAGTTTCGTGCAACCCTTTTTCTTTTTAATCTTTTACAAACATCGGGGTAGCGCTGTAAAACTTTTAAGAACTATATGATATGTATCACTGTTATCTGCGTGATTTCATGTGATTGTTGAGAACTTGTGGATTTCATGGGATTTTTCCTGGAGAACAAGAACACTATCACAGAACTTAAAAGTCCTCATTTTTGAACTGTATCTAGTGAACCCATGTGGGGCCGAACGGGGAAACAATGATAGTACTATCGGCTGACCACCCATTTGCTGGGAGCTGCAAATCCCCTTGTGTGAATGTTTGTTTCCTGTTTCCAGAACTTCTTAATGTTGTGATAGACATTAAGATAATGAGGCATTAAGATGTTACCGAAGGGTAGTATCTTGTAGAACAATATCGTCAGAAAGGAACTAGATACGGGTCCCATGGTTATCTGGAACTGAACATTTTGAGAACTTATAATTACATATCATATCATATTGTGGAACTTGAACTTACGAACTCACTAGCTTTGTGCTGATGTTTTTCAAATCAAACCTTTTTGCAGGTAGACCGTGACTCCGGGGAAGACAGCACTTCAAACACTAGTAATTAAATAAGTCAGTTGTGTAATAAACTTAGTTGTAAACTATGATACTGGTTGTAATGACAAAACCCTGTAATGCATTTACTTTGAGTTAATCTGTGTGTTTTGATATCGGATCAAGCAAGTCACCCCTCATTTCTGAGACATCACCACTATGCTTCCGCAACCGTTTCAGTGACATCATCTCAGTTGACGAGAGATGGGGGTGTGACAGGGTGGTATCAGAGATTTCCTCATGTTATTGTGGATGGTACTCCAAGCTCTAGTTCGGGATCCGACTCCGATCCTTCTGAGGCATCGACTGCAGCCTCACAGGCGCCACCCGCAATGCCACAGGCGCCACCAGCACCACCAGCAGCACAGATAGCATCACCTGGACGTTCTCAGCCTCGTGCTGAGAATGTAGCAGCAGAAGAGCGACACAGCCCTTCACCACAGAGAGTTCCGGCTTGGGATGGACTCAGGAGAATGCGGGTCAAGCCCGCAAGACCACGGGATTACCTCCACGGAGGCAGCTGGCTTCCAGAGATGAGCCTCATACTATACACGAGGTGGGAGAATCCTCCCATCAGGCAGAGCTGAGGGCACAGTTGCAGCAAGTTACTCAGAAGTTGCAGGGGACACAGCAGAGCCTGCTGCAATGTCAGGCTATGGTTGAGGATACTCGTATGACCATATTGGAGAACCTTACTTCCCACTTGACCCTAATGGATCAAGTGAAGGCTTTGGATACTGATACTCGAGCGTGGAGAACCGCGATTGATGATAGGTTGAAGATGACCTGGGGACAGACTATGCTTGCTGCATTTTGGCGGCAAGTGGCATTGGTGACCGAGGGATGGATATGGGTGAGAGAGAGAGAGTGACAGAATTCTTGGCATGGTTTGGAGTGGTGAGTACTGAGACCAGGATGATAATCCTGGCAGTGATCATGGCAGTTGTGGCCATGATATTCTCCTTCTTATCGTATTTTATGCAATAAGTATGTTTAGGAGATTATTCGGGGATCTTCATATCACCTGTATGCGGACAGTGGAGGATTAGATGTTGGGAAAGTTTTCTTTTCTTTTCTAGTTGTAAAGTTGTGTGTTGTCTCGGTAGTCTGTACAAACTGATGATAGTAATGTAATAAAATGGGTGCTTTTGTGTATTGATCTGTGTAATGTACTATTTGGGTAATGTGTGAACTATAATCATATCTGTGAGAACATATATGTGAGAACAATTCTCTGTGAGAACATATTTATCGCTAAAATACAGTACGGGAGCAATACTGTATGCGAACAGATCTAATTAAGAACATATCTATCGCTAAAATATAGTACGGGAGCAATACTGTATGCGAACATATCTAAATAAGAACATATCTATCACTAAAAGTACAGTACGGGAGCCATACTGTACGAGAACATATCTATTGTTTGTGTGAAAACAAATTTAGTGCATGAACTGAGAACATATCATAGAACATGTGCGAGAACATATATCTGTATAGGAACATGTCAATGTGAGAACTTATCAAGGTCCTAAATCTTAATTTATCAAAAACATGGGCAATAATATATTTATATCACAGTACTGTGAGCTGTGAAATATTTTAACATGTTTTTGAATTAACAGGACTGAGTATAACTACAAACATCTGTGTGATCTGTGTGTATGGAGAACATGTCTGGACTAAATTCATGTAGTTATACTGTATTCTTTATAATCACATTTCAATATAAATTTTCAGTGTAACTGAATATGATTGAATTGATGTGATAGAACAGGTTATATCTTTAATGTTCTTGAACTGACTTGAGTTTGTCTGCTTGTGAGCAGAATAATGGCTCCTAAAAGAGGTCAACCAGCTAAGAGAGCTGCCCAGAACATTATAAACTCTGAACAGAATCAAATTCCACCTTTGAATGTTGAATCAAATCCGGATCCACGTGTTAATCCAGAAGCAAACATGGTTCTACCTGGGAATTTGGAAACGAATACTGCTCCACCACGGAACCCAATAGCAAGCACTATTCCACCTGCTGGTACAAGTGGATCTGAAACGAACGAAGCCATGATAGCACAAATTGTGCGAGAACAGTTATCTGCTTGTGGTGTTTTGACACAACACCAACCACATATCACTGCAAGTTCTGGTGGAAACCACGATCATACTGAACATAATGCTACTGGTGGTCACGTAGAAACTCATACTACCACCGGTACAACAACCACAAAAACAACTGTTCCTGATCCACCACAGCAAGGGTGTACATATAAGTACTTTGCTTCTTGCAACCCTCCTACTTTTACAGGCAAGGAAGGAGCGGCTGGTCTTTTAAGGTGGATTGAGGAGATGGAAACCAAACTCGAAATCAGCCAGTGTCTGGAGGAGCATAAGGTGTCTTATGCTGCCTGTTCTCTGAAAGAATCAGCTTTAATCTTGTGGAATACCCAGGCTAAGACTTTGGGCACAGCTACAGTAGACTCGATGGGCTGGAACGATTTTAAAACTCTGATTAGATCAGAGTACTGCCCAATCACTGAAATTCAAAAACTCTCGGAGGAATTCTTGAATCATTCTATGATCGGTGCTGATTGTCTGGCTTACACTGATCGATTTCACGAACTTACTTGTTTACTTCCCGATATGTTTCCTACGGAAGCAGCATTGATCGAGAAGTACATTAAGGGTTTGATTCCTCAGATTCGAGGGATGGTGACTGTAGCTGAACCCACAACTCTGAAACATACAATTCTGTTAACCACTAAGCTTACCAATGAGGCGGTAAGGAGTGGTACTTTGTCCTTGAAAACTCAGACGGCGGTGAGCCGTAGTGATATCGGTACCTCTAATGTTTCTAAAGGTACTAAACGAAAGTGGTTTGGCAAAACCAAGGCGAAAGCTCCGGCTGAGATCACCCAGAGCAAGCCAACTGTGAAAAACTATGGTGCTACTTTTCCTGAAAGGAAAGCGTATATTGGGCAGGCGCCCAAATGCAATAAGTGTCCATTCCATCACAGAGGACCGTGTCCTGTTTGTCTGAACTGTAACAGGGTAGGACACTACTCTAAATATTGCAACTTTCCTGCTCAAACACCAAACCAAGCACCACGACAAACCACTCAAAACAACCAGTCGTGCTTCAAATGTGGAAGCCCTAACCACTTCATGAAAAATTGTCCGAACAATAACAACACCAATCAGGAAAATGAAGCAAGGGGAGAGCTTTTCAGATTGGTGCGACCGAGGCGAGACATGATGCAAATATTGTCACTGGTACGTTTCTACTCAACAATCTTTACGCATCAGTTTTATTTGATACAGGGGCATATAAGAGTTTTATCTCTCCTGAATTTGCATCATTAATTTCATTGCCTACGGTAGATATAGAAACTCCTTATGTCATTGAACTTGCCAATGGCAAGTTGATCAAAACTAACAGTGTTATTCAAGGATGTTCCTTGAATTTGAATGATCATCTTTTTAATATCAATTTACTTCCTATTGAGCTTGGGAGCTTTGATGTTGTGGTCGGTATGGACTGGCTTTCTGATAATCAAGCGGAAGTTGTGTGTCAAAACAAGATGATCCGTATTCCATTACCTAACGGTAATACACTGGTAGTTCAAGGAGAACGAGCTGGTAGAAAACTTGGTATCATATCTTGTATGCAAGCTCAGAAATTCTTAAGGAAAGGTTGTTATGCTTTCCTGGCCCATGTAACTGAGCACAATTCTCCACCCATACATATCACAGATATTCCAGTAGTCAAAGATTTTCCTGAAGTATTTCCTAAGGACATATCAGGATTACCCCCAGTGAGACAAGTTGAATTTCGGATTGACTTGATTCCAGGTGCAGCACCAGTTGCTAAAGCCCTGTATCGGCTTGCATCATCAGAAATGCAAGAACTTTCAGGTCAATTACAGGAACTTTTAGATAAAGGTTTTATCAGACCTAGTTTCTCACCCTGGGGAGCACCAATTCTATTTGTGAAAAAGAAGGATGGTTCATTCAGGATGTGTATTGACTACCGAGAACTCAATAAACTGACAATCAAGAACCGTTATCCACTACCTCGTATTGATGATCTGTTTGATCAATTGGAAGCTGCTACTTACTTTTCAAAAATCGATTTAAGATCTGGATATCATCAGTTACGTGTTCATGATAATGATATTCCTAAAACTGCTTTTAGAACTCGATATGGGCATTATGAATTTTTAGTAATGCCGTTTGGTTTAACCAATGCACCAGCAGTTTTCATGGATCTGATGAATCGAGTATGTAGACCTTATCTGGATAAATTTGTGATTGTGTTTATTGACGATATTCTTATTTATTCTCGGAACCAACAAGAACATGCTCAGCACTTGAAATTAATCTTAGAACTCTTGGCACATGAGAAATTATATGCCAAATTCTCCAAGTGTGAGTTTTGGTTACGAGAAGTTCAATTTCTTGGGCATGTTGTAAATGAGAACGGTATTCAAGTGGATCCTAGTAAGATTCAAGCGGTGAAACAATGGGAAACACCATGAACCCCGACTAAAATACGTCAATTCTTGGGGTTGGCAGGTTATTATCGCCGGTTTATCAAGAACTTTTCAAAGATAGCCTTGCCATTAACCACATTGACACAGAAAAATCAACCGTTTATATGGGATTCTCAACAGGAGGAGGCGTTCCAACAGTTGAAACACAAACTCTGCAACGCACCTATCTTGGCATTACCAGAAGGTACTGGTAACTTCACAATGTATTGTGATGCTTCTCGTCAAGGTCTTGGGTGTGTCTTAATGCAGAATAATAAGGTAATTGCTTATGCTTCTCGACAACTGAAAATACACGAGAAGAACTATACTACTCACGATTTAGAACTTGGTGCAGTGGTGTTTGCACTCAAGATTTGGAGACACTATTTGTACGGAACTAAGTGTATTATATACACTGATCACAAAAGTCTTCAGCACATTCTAGATCCAAAAATGTTGAACATGCGACAGAGGCGATGGGTTGAACTCTTAAATGACTATGACTGTGAAATTCGTTATCATCCAGGTAAAGCGAATGTCGTAGCCGATGCCTTGAGTCGCAAGGAAAGAGTAATACCTTTACGTGTGAAAGCGTTGGGTATGACTATTCAAACCAGTCTAATTCCTCAGATTAAGGAATCTCAGCAACAAGCTTTACAAGCAACGAACTATTCTACTGAGGGATTAAGGGGATTAGACAAGAAACTCGATACCAAAGCTGATGGAATTTTGTATTTCAAAAGCCGAATTTGGGTTCCTTTATTCTGTAACTCTCGAACAATTATCTTGGATGAGGCGCACAAATCCAGGTATTCTATTCATCCAGGTGCTGATAAAATGTACAAAGATCTTAAAGATTTTTACTGGAGGCCTGGAATGAAGAAACATATAGCTGAATACGTGGATCGATGTTTAACATGTCTCAAAGTTAAGGCCGAACATCAACGACCCTCTGGGTTATTACAACAACCTGAGATTTCCATGTGGAAATGGGATCAGATCTCTATGGATTTCATCACTAAATTACCCAGAACATCACATAATCATGACTCTATATGGGTTATCGTTGATCGCCTTACGAAATCTGCGCATTTCTTACCTATTCGAGAAAATTTCTCTATGGATCGACTCGCTAAACTCTATGTTAATGAGATCGTATCTCGACACGGAGTATCCATCTCTATCATTTCTGACAGGGATAGTCGATTTATGTCGCGATTTTGGCAAACTCTTCAGAATGCTCTGGGCTCTCAAATCAATATGAGCACAGCTTATCATCCACAAACCGACGGGCAGACTGAACGAACGAATCAAACTCTTGAAGACATGCTCAGAAGCTGTGTGATTGATTTTGGAGGTAGCTGGGATATTCATCTTCCACTTGTTGAATTTTCGTACAATAACAGCTACCATACCAGTATTCAATGCGCTCCATTCGAAGCACTTTATGGACGCAAGTGTAGATCGCCTATCTGTAGGTCAGAGGTAGGTGAGAGTCAAATCATAGGCCCAGAATTCATTCAGGAAACCACTGATAAGATCGCACTTATTCAAGAACGAATTAAAGCTGCTCGCGATCGTCAAAAGAGTTATGCTGATAATCGTCGTAGACCATTAGAATTTTAAATAGGTGATCGAGTAATGTTGAAAGTGTCACCTTGGAAAGGCATTTTCATATTCGGGAAGAGAGGTAAACTTTCACCAAGATTTGTTGGGCCATTCAAAATTCTTGAACGAATTGGATCAGTAGCCTACAGGCTTGAATTACCTCTTGAACTCAGTAACATTCACGATGTTTTTCATGCATCAAATCTGAAAAAGTGCCTAACTGATGAATCATTGATCGTACCTCTAGAAGAAATTCATATTGATGAAAAACTCCAATTCAGTGAAGAACCAATAGAGGTAATGGATCGAGAGATGAAAGTACTGAAATGAAGTCGCATACCAATCGTTAAAGTGCGATGGAGCTCGCAACGTGGACCCGAATATACGTGGGAACGTGAAGATCAAATGAAATCAAAATATCCACATTTATTCTCATAAACGATTGTCATGATGTAAGTCTTCACTAAATTTCGGGACGAAATTTCTCTAACAGGAGGAGACTGTGACAGTTGCATACGAGAATTACGTCATTAATGATGTGAGCACATTTGATTGTTCTAGAAATCCGCGTTGATTTAATGATTGAAATTATTACAGATCGATAGTACACGAGAAATGATGAACGTGGGTGAAAACCGTGTGCAAAACGGAGTCCTGGATTGCCCGGAATCGAAAAACGAAGAAAAAGTTCTAAGTGTTGAATACTTGGACTCGTCGCGGTACGCGGAGGTGGGCTCGAGAGTCCTCCGCGGTACGCGATGCATGCAAAATATCTTAGATTCTTCCGGAAATCTTCGCGGTACGCGAAGCCCTCTTTGGCACCTGGTCGCGGTACGCGACGGGTGTGGCTGTGCAATGATCTGATCTACATCAGCAGATTTCATGCAAAATTTAGTTTTTATTCTTCACTCGAACTCAGACGAACCCACAGACGAAAAACTCAATTCTATACCATTTCAAATCAAATTTCAAACCCTCTGATCGTGTGGATTTCACCCGGGAACCTGTTTTCAAGTTCTGATCGTTGTTGTGAAGTCAGAAATCTGTCTGTTTAGGTGATGATCCGTTTAAACTTTCTGATTTGATTTTGATTGATTAGATCTTGATTTTGAACGTAATGACATAGTTAGGATTGTTGATTATTGCCTAGATGATGGCTAGGATTGATTATAAACGAAGAACACGAAGTTTTAACGGTTAAATCCTTGATTTGATCCGTTGTAATGCCCGGTTTGCATGAAATCATACCCATGATTATAATGGTTTAACCCATTTGATTATGACAATGTACGTGATTAGTTGGATTATTCCTTGAAATGCAAGTTAAATCTAAGTGTTTCAAACTAATCACAATCATTAACATACTCTTTGGAATGATTATCTGATGTTTATGATAACTGTCAGATTAGTATGTTAAGCATGGTTGTTACACCTATTTAAATGCTACATTGTGATGTTTCATGATATTTGGGTAATCAATAACAAGGATTGATCATTCCTAAGCCATTAAATTATCTAGAAACTGTTACAGTATCATAATCAACAACATTAACTATTTGGTTAATCCGAGATTATTCTGATTAATCAAAAGCGTCATCAACCTTATATTGGGAATCTAATGCCATGTAGGTTCCTACATTATCATACATTGTATGATATGATAACAAAATAACTAATTAAATACTTAATATCGGTTTGATGACTTTCAAGGCAATGTCTTTGACATTGGACGTTCAGAAAGATCTAATCAGTAAGTAAAACCATAAATAAATCATTAAACATAAATAAATGCAGAATCACCCCTTTATCACCAGTTGTGAGGTATTCTGCTACATCTGTATTATCAGGTGAGTTTCGTGCAACCCTTTTTCTTTTTAATCTTTTACAAACACCGGGGTAGCGCTGTAAAACTTTTAAGAACTATATGATATGTATCACTGTTATCTGCGTGATTTCATGTGATTGTTGAGAACTTGTGGATTTCATGGGATTTTTCCTGGAGAACAAGAACACTATCACAGAACTTAAAAGTCCTCATTTTTGAACTGTATCTAGTGAACCCATGTGGGGCCGAACGGGGAAACAATGATAGTACTATCGGCTGACCACCCATTTGCTGGGAGCTGCAACTCCCCTTGTGTGAATGTTTGTTTCCAGTTTCCAGAACTTCTTAATGTTGTGATAGACATTAAGATAATGAGGCATTAAGATGTTACCGACGGGTAGTATCTTGTAGAACAATATCGTCAGAAAGGAACTAGATACGGGTCCCATGGTTATCTGGAACTTAACATTTTGAGAACTTATAATTACATATCATATCATATTGTGGAACTTGAACTTACGAACTCACCAGCTTTGTGCTGATGTTTTTCAAATCAAACCTTTTTGCAGGTAGACCGTGACTCTGGGGGAGACGGCACTTCAAACACTAGTAATTAAATAAGTCAGTTGTGTAATAAACTTAGTTGTAAACAATGATATTGGTTGTAATGACGAAACCCTGTAATGCATTTACTTTGAGTTAATCTGTGTGTTTTGATATCGGATCAAGTAAGTCACCCCTCATTTCTGAGATATCACCACTATGCTTCCGCAACTGTTTCAGTGACATCATCTCAGGTGTCGAGAGGTGGGGGTGTGACATAATTTAGGACAACCTTCTCAGGGGAGAGCTAGCAGGACTCAAATGTTTTAAATGTGGAATGTCAAATCATTGGTCTCGCACATGTCGCACCCCTAAACACCTTGTTGAAGCTTACCAGAGAATGATTAGAGAAAAAGGAAAAAATGTTGAGACAAAATCTTCTTGAGAATGTACCTAATTTCTCATCTTCTGAACCACTATGAGACACACATCTCGATGCATGTGATTTCATCGAGAATGTTCGTGATGTTTAAGTATTATGTGTTTTCTTTTAATGTTTTCGGGGACGAAACCTTTGTAAGGAGGGGAGAATTTGTAACGACCCATTTTGGTGAAATATTCTAAAACGAACGTAATTGGTGTGTAATTATGTTTATTTGAATTAATTGGTGTTTTATTTATATTTGATAATTATAACTTACTGGTGGGTGTTTTAAAAGCAATTGTTAATTACAACAATAAGTTGGGTGTTTACTAACTTAATTTAGTTAGTTAAAACTAGTTAGATTTAACTAGAACTTAAAGGAGCTGAATCTGCCAATCTATGAAACTTAAATTAAAAGGGGTTAAATAAGAAAATAGTGGTCAAATTCAGTCTAAGACTGATCTTGGGGCTAGGGTGACGTGCAGTAGGAGAAAACTCAAAAACTCCACAATTTGATCAAATTGGAGGTTGAATGTAGATCAGATCCTAAATGCAATCATAAATTGGAGTTCCCCTTCCATCAAACTACATCTAAGTAAGATTTTGGTGTGTTGTTGATGGGGTTTTCATAGGTGTCTCATGGGGTGTGGGTTTGATGGGTAAAAATTTGAAATTTGATGTTTGGATGGTGATAGATGTTGTTAATGATCATAATAATCATCCAAGAAACCACATTTTGATCATCTTCTTACATTTTGATGTAGAATAAAATATGGGGTTTACATGGTTCATGAGTTTATGAACTATAGGGGGATTAAAGATAGTATTTGACAATGGTAGAATTGGTGATCCTAGAAGTTGTTTAGTTTTTTACATTGGTGAATTTTAAGGATTATTGAACTTGTAAGATTAGTAACATAAATGGGGGATTTGATGTAGTTTGGATGTGTTTGAAATGTGTAGGATAAATTCATGCACAAAAGGTGTTTGATGAAATGCCAAGTAAGGCATTTAACTTAAAATTGGTTTAAAGCTAATAGTGATATGATGTATGTGGGTGTTTAATATCAAAAAGGGTGAATTTATATGGTTAAGGATCAATTGGAAGCAAATTAGATTTAAAATGGTGACAATGGGGTTAATGGGTGTAGTTTGACTAGTAGTAGTCAACCTTTATATTAAACCTATTATTTTTGATAATAGGAATTGATAGTGAAGGTGTGAGTGGAACCAAACGACCCGGGAAGGAAATTGTTATAGAGGATAGCTCGTTGGAGCAAGGTAAGTCACCCAACTCTTCTACTAATTATGTGTAATGGTGCTTTACATATATGAATGTTTTGTAGAAGATTTGACTTTCTGGTGAATAGGTGATGGAGTATTTGTTGATAGACAAATGTAAGCAATAGGAGATATATTGCTTGATTATTGTTGTTATGGTGTTTAAATGCTTGTCTATGATTGACTTGGTGTTTAATTATATGTGTGTTGAATGATTTGAATTAGTTCACAAGGTGTGTGAATTATAATTGAGATTAACTCAAATTGGTGTTTTGAATTACAAGTGGTGTGATCATGACATTGGATTATTCACATGGTGTGTGAAAATCCTTTGTTGGTGTAATCAAGTTAGTAAAACACAAGTGGTGTGGTTTACTTAACTTGAGAAATCTTGTGGAATAAGATTTCAATGGTGTTTTGGATACAAACGACCCATTAGTAAATCATTTGACATTATGACCATGATGGTTATAAATTGGCGATATAAGGTGATTTGTATGTTTATATGGTGTTATATAATGTTTATGGGGGTATTGGAATGGTCAGAAATGAGCGGAATGGGTCGAGATGGTGTAAAACATAAAAAATGGCCGTGCAGGTGGTGCCCGGCGTATCATACGCCGGGGGGCATATGATACGCCACCTACAGCTCAAAGTCTCAGAATTCTCTGTGATACGCCACCAAATACGCTGACCAATACGCCGGGTGCTGATTTTGACCAAAATTGACTATTTTGGTCATGTAAGCTCGGGTGGGCGTGCATAGTGATCTTACTTAGTTCTAACGAACTAACGATGACTTAATTATGGTGTTTTCAGGTGAACGGAAGGGGTGAAAGCGATTGTGATCAGATTGCTTTGCAAGGACTCGGATCAAATATGTTTTTGGGGTTAATCTTTGTTGGTTTGAAACAAAGTTTTTGTGAATAACTCTAATGTAATTTGGGTCGTTGAATGTTTAACTAACATCAAATATTTTGTAAAGTTTATGTAAAGTGGGGTGTTCAAAGTGTCTAATACACTTGTCTGTTGAAAAATCTGGGACCTATTTTGGATATGTTGTTTTAAAACACATGTCATGCGTGTGTGGGTTTTGGGTACAAACTATGACTTATGTTTTAGTTTGTTTTTAAACTCGTGTAATGTTTCTTTTTAATTATGTGTTGGTTTAGTTTGTTAATCTTTACTAATTTCTTTTGTATTATTTTTTCTGAAGAAAATATGTTTACTAGTTCCAGCAGAACTATTATTGGTGATGAATGTCCGGTAGATAGTGGTAGTACTAATACTATTCTCAAACATAAGAAATTTTTCTTTACATTGTCTCCCGTAAAAACACATGTTGGTACTATCTCAGGTGTTAGTTATATTATTGAAGTCTTTGGAAGAGCAAACATAATATTATCTTCGGGTACTAAACTAATTATTGAGAATACATTATATTCCAGTAAATCAAGACGGAATTTACTAAGTTTTAAGGATATTCGACAAAATGGTTATCATATAAAAACAAAATCTGAAAATCATATTGAATATTGTCAAATTATTTATAACAAAAATGGTAATGAAACTATAGTTGAAAGTCTTCAAGCTTTATCCTTTGGAGTATATTCTACCAATACAAATCCTATTGAATCGTATATGATAGATAATCAAAAATCACTAAGTAAAGACGTATTTACTATATGGCATGATCGATTAGGTCATCCAGGTAGCATATTGATGAGACGAATAATGAAAGGTTCAAATGGACATCCTCTTAAAAAATGAAAGTTTTGTTACCATAAGAATTATCATGTGCAGCATGTTCATTAGGCAAACTCATTCTTAGACCATCTAAAACAAAAGTAACACAAGAAAATATTTCATTTTTGTAAAGAATTCAAGATGACATATGTGGACCTATACATCCTCCATGTGGACCATTTCGCTATTTCTTAGTCTTAATTGATGCATCTCGCGATGGTCACATGTGAGTCTTTTTGCTAATCGAAATGAAGCATTTGCTCGATTTCTAGCTCAAATTATACAATTAATAACAAACTTTCCAAATAATCAAATTAAAAACATGCGGATGGATAATGCTGGAGAATTCACATCCCAAGCTTTTAATGACTATTGTATGTCGATTGGGATAAATGTTGAGCATCCAGTGCCTCATGTTCACACATAAAATGGTTTGGCTGAATCATTAATTAAACAATTACAATTAATCGCTAGACCACTTTTAATGAGATGCAAATTACCATCTTCTGCATGGGGGCATGCAATTCTACATGCAAGCACACTAATTAGATTAAGGCCAACTTTTAATCATGAATACTCTCCGTTACAATTGGTTTCGGGACGAGAACCAAGTCTTTCTCATCTTAAAGTTTTTGGTAGTGCAGTATATGTACCTATACCAACACCACAACGTACCAAAATGGGACCACAATGAAGACTGGGTATTTATATTGGATTTAATTCACCATCAATTGTTAAATATTTAGAACCAATGACAGGATATGTGTTTATTGCACGTTATGCAGATTGTCATTTTGATGAAACAATATTCCCAATCTTAAGGGGAGATACAAATAAAGAAAGACCGGTAATACAAGAACTAACACGGAATGCATCATCACTATCTAATTTTGACCCTCGAAATGGTCAATGTGAATCTGAAGTACAGAGGATTATACATTTGCAAAGAATAGCAAATGAATTACCAGATGCATTCACAAACACTAATAGAGTGACAAAGTCACATATACCAGCATCAAATACACCTACTCGAATTGAAGTAATTCCTGAAACAATTAACATACAAAGAAAGCGTGGGAGACCAATCGGTTCCAAAGATAAGAACCCACGAAAACGAAAAGAGCAAAATAACACAGTTGGTGAAAACTAAGAAAATACTATAAATGTAACTCCAGAAGAGGTAAATGAAAAGGCAAATGTTCCTGAAGTGACAAATATGATTCCAAAGGAAAATGAAAATCAAGAAGAAACGTTGGCACAAGATGAAAATGAGATCTCTACTAATTATGTACATAGCAGTATAATGTTAAACCGAAATAAAACATGCATTGATGAAACTTTTGCATATGCTATAACAACAGATGTAATAAATGAAAATGATTATATTCCTAAAACTCTAGAAGAGTGCATGCACAGAATTGATTGGCCAAAATGGCAGGAAGCTGTTAGTGCTGAATTAAATTCACTTGAAAAACGACATGTTTTTGGACCTGTTGTCCAAACGCCCATAGACGTCAAACCAGTATGTTATAAATGGGTGTTTGCAATAAAAAGAAATGAAAAGAATGAGATTGTAAGATATAAAGCAAGACTTGTAGCACAAGGGTTTTTCCAAATCCCAGGAGTTGATTATGAGGAAACATATTCCCCCGTAATGGATGCGATAACCCTTAGATTTTTAATTGGTCTCACAATATCTGAAGGACTTCATATGAGACTTATGGAAGTTGTTACCGCATACTTATATGGTACACTTGAAAATGACATCTATATGAAAATCCCTAAAGGATAAAATTACCTGAAGCATTAAAATCAACACCTCGAGACATGTGTGTTATAAAACTTCAAAGGTCATTATATGGTCTCAAACAATCTGGTCGAATGTGGTATAATATACTTAGTGAATATCTTGAAAAAGAATGATATAAGTCTAATGTAATTAGTCCATGTGTATTTATAAAAAGATCTTTAACAAAGTTCACAATAATAGCAGTTTATGTTGATGATATTAACATTATTGGATCTTTTGAAGAAATTGAAAAAGCTGCTGAAATGCTAAAGAAAGAATTTGAGATGAAAGATCTTGGTAGCACAAAAATATGTCTTGGTCTACAATTTGAACATTTGTGTAATGGGACATTTGTGCATAAATCAAACTACATTGAAAAGATGTTAAAAAGTTTTAATCTGGACAAAGCTCACCCTTTTAACATACAAATGATTGTTAGATTGCTTGATGCAAATAAAGACCCTTATCGTCCATAAGAAGAAGGCGAAGAAATACTTGGTCCAGAAGTACCATATCTAAGTGCGATCTGTGCAGTTATGTATCTCGCAAATAGTACGAGACCTGATATTGCATTCTCAGTACATATTCTAGCAAGATATAGTTCAAGCCCAACACATAGACATTGGAATGGTATAAAGCACATATTCCGATATATTTGCGGGACAAAAGACTTAGGTCTTTTCTACCAGAAAAATAGAAAGTCCCAACTTGTTGGGTATGCCGATGCTGGATATTTATCAAATCCACATAAGGCAAGATCTCAAACAGGTTATGTATTTAGATACAGTGGCACAGCAATTTCATGGAAGTCTACAAAGCAAACACTTACAGCAACATCATCAAATCATGCCGAATTAATAACATTATATGATACAAGTCGAGAATGTGTGTGGTTAAGATCAATGATTAATCATATACAAGAAGCATGTGGATTGGAACAAATCAAGAAAGAACCAACTATCATTTATGAAGACAATGTTGCTTGCATAGCTCAGATTAGAGAAGGTTATATCAAGGGTGATAGAACGAAGCATATTTCACCAAAGTTCTTCTCAACATATGACCTGCAGAAACAAGGAGAAATTGATGTTCGTCAGATCAAGTCAAGTGAAAATCTAGCTGACCTATTTACAAAGTCTTTGTAAAGAAGCGGTTTTGAGCAACTATCACAAAGGATCGGACTTCGTAGATTAAAATATATTAGATAATATTATGGGAAAAATATTATACACGTTGTACTCTTTTTTCCTTGACTAAGTTTTATCCCATTAGGTTTTCTTAGTAAGGTTTTAATGAGGCAGCATAACTGATCCAGTAGTATCAGTTTATCTTATAGGTCCTGAAGTACCAATTTAACAACATCTAGAAGTATGTTGTTAATAGTGTATAATGAATAATATATATATATATATATATATTTGAGGGGGAGTGTTATAATAAAATCAAATATATATTCTCATATATATTTTAAAGTTATTTTAGAGCAGTTATTTATATATACATTTGTAATATAGATTTGAGATAGATATGATGAAATATTGATTAGTGTATGAATGAAAATGCGTTTGGATTTCTGAAGCAATTTCTTATTAAATATTTAATTAATATCATTTTTTGGAGTGTTCCATATTATAGTTTGGAACGGTTCTAGTAAAAACTAATCAATACCAAAAACCGCTCTAAAAGATAATATTTAATTAGTATTATCGTTCACTGGTAATGATTACATTTCCTAAATGTGTATATAGTAATTTTTTTTCTTCAACACAGGTGGTTGTTAATCTATTTTTAATGATATTATGGATATTGACAAACACTTTAGAAACTTGAAAGATGAAATTGACCTCGAAGTTAGACTTATGAGTAACATGATACGGGAAAAGTTTGACAAGTATTGGAAGGACTTGAAGTTGGAAATTCTTCATAGGGTGAGGACATTTTTTTCTTTGAGTTTAAATCAGTTGGTGGTTATAATTTTTATAACACTAAGTCAGAACTTGACAAGTACCTTGAGGGTAAAACAGAAGATAATTACTCGGGATTTGATATTCAATTGTGGAAATCTACTTATTCAAAGTACACAAGATTAGCGAAAATGGCGTAACGTATGCTTACTAGTTTAATTATATTATTTAAAGAAAAATAACTATTAAGTCCGGCCTTATGTCATTTTGTTAGTTTTTGTAGATATAATGACTATCCCGATTTCTAATGTTACTTTCAAGTCAGTTTTTTTTACACGTGAAAGAATTGTGGATACTTATAGGAGTTATTTGTCCCCTCCAATTATTGAAGCGTTAATATTGGGGCTGGCAAAAGGGTTTAATGGGTTTAAAAGGTTTTAGACAAAGCGATTATTACAAATATAAAACATGAAAACAACTTGTTTAACACTTGGTTTTGTAATTTAAACATGATAGTTTTATATCTAATGTAGCAAAAAGGAAAAATGATGAAGTTTAGCCTCTTCATTTTTATTATTTTAAAAAAAGTATAAAATCAAATAGTAATTTTTTGTTAAACATGTTTAATCATGTCTTAACATGTACCTATTTTGCCAGCTGTAGTTAATATGCACGTAGGATTGGATTCGTTCGTCAAGTAAAGTAATTAACAAGGATAAAAAATGTGACAAACTTTGGCGATCTTAAGAAAGGTGATATAACATACCTATTTTTATGTAATGTGTTCATGTTACTATATTATTTTTTTAGGGATAACTCTACACAAATATAACAAACTTTCTAATTGTCCTAATTAAGTCACTGGAATTATTTTGTCTCAATTAAGTCATTCAACTTAGTATATGTGTTCTAATCGTATATAAATAACCTGAATAGCATGTTATTGTTAATTTTATACATATTTAACTTATTAAATATGTTAAGCAGTGATATAATCATTTTATAAAGCAAATAAAAAATTTAAAATTATTTAAAATTATCCATATTTACACAATATATTTGAAAAAAAAATAGTTTTTCAAACAATTTGTGTTCATATTTAATGTTTGAAACTTAATTTTTTTTCAAATATCGTGCGTAATATGGATGATTTTTAAATAATTTTTAATTTATTATTTCCTTTATAAAATGATTATATTACCACTTAGCATATTAAATAAGTTAAATATGTAGAAAATTAGCAATAACCTGCTATTCAGGTTATTTATACAGATTATAACACCCATACTAAGTTAAATGACCTAATTAGGACAAAAAAAAGTTTCCGTGACTTAACTAGAACAGTATAAAAAGTTGGTTACATTTGTGTGTGGTTATCCTTTTTTTTATGTTGTAAAAATTTCTGATAATCTTGAGTTTGATTATGCGGTCCTTGCAAGCTAATTTGGACAATACGAAGACATTCAATTAATTTTATACTTGCTTTATATTTTAATCATTTAATCTACTTTATGGGGTTATTTTGGTATGGGTTTGAAGTTTAATTGGTTATGCACACCCTAAAAAGTTGACCATACCCATTTCTTGATAACTAAATCCCTCCTCTTCGTTTGTTGTGGGTCGCACCTCATCGTACGCACCGAATGAACGAAATGAGCGGAGATCTTCCTTCCCCTTGCTAATTACCAAGAACTTTGTTGCCATTAATGGCAAAGAAGAAAATATATATAAAAATAAATAAATAAAAAACCCTCAGAGCCTAAAGAGAAGTAAACCTACAAGAAGCTAGCCATTGGACCACATTATTTGATAATTTCTTGTAGTGGTGGGCAAAAAACCCGAAACTAGAACCAGAACCAGAACCGAAAACCCGAACCGACGGGTACAGGCAGTTCTGGTTTCTCAGAGAAATCGTAACCGGAACTGAAATTACCATAATCGGTTCCACCTTTACCCGCCCAAAACTGGAACTAGAACCTGCCGAAACCGGATAAAACCAAGTCAAAAACTCAACTCTAACCGAAACCGGTCAAAACTGGAACCGGTTTTAAAAAAAATCCGGTTGTGAAAGCAGCATGATAATATCTAAGAGCCTTTTTAGAAAAACAAATTGGTGTTGGCAATACATGTATGTCAATATTATTGGATACGTGGAGCATGGTTGTGAAAACAGGCATGATAATGATCCATGCTACATTTGAATACTTGAGGAATACGAATAGAAATTCCTCGATCTGAAAGTTGACTAAAATTACAATTCATGTCACACATCTAGGATAAACAAATTGGTGATCATGAATACCTAATTAGAGAGATGTTCATCCAGAATAGCATATAACTTAATTATTCCAATTGAAGTAGCTGTTTTATTCCCATCAAAATGTGCACTAGTAAAATAACCAAAAACTTATAGAAAAAGAAAGATCTAGAAACAAGATAACCGTTCTGGAAAACTACAATCAAGACAAATGCAACTACATCTGTTGACCTCTCCATGGTGCTACAGCAGGTCTGGTAGGTATCCCATGACTTTGTGTAAATTCAATGTTCTCCACCATCAGAAAAAAAATAAAATAAAATATTGCAATGGCATAACAAAAAAACCAAACTCCACCACTTTAATAAATGAAAGATCTTCACATGCAACATTAAAGAAACTGAGTATGACAGATTTTTAATCTCACTCAAGCACGCAGTTAAAAGAAGATGAGAATATATGATAACCTTAAGATGAAGATGAATCAGCTACTGATGTCTTGCTGCCTGAATCAGTAGGAGATGGTGGCGTATAAATGCATGCTTTCTTTAAAATCTCTGCAACCACCTAGTTCTTCCTCTTGCTCAATGGTCTGGAAGGATCTAATCTTACCTGAAAAAAAAAGTTCACTTTTTCAGTCAAAGTTTTCCTCCCAAATACAACAATGTACAATTTCAAACACCAAAATGGAAGTGTTGTACAATTAATTAATAGAAATGTTCTGCTATTGTACATATTCTGACGGCTGACAGTATGCTACACCTAGTTATCCTCACTTTCTGTTCCAAAAATCCTTGTTTGCACATCATTTTTTAACAAATGGTGTTTTTTCATGTCTGAATATTAACAAAATCATGAAGAAAGCAACTCTAACTCTCAATATCATAAATCCTTGTGTGCAAAGCACTTTCATAAAGAAAGCAACTCTAACTCTCAAATATAACTATCAAGTAAGAAAAGACAAGAAAATAATAAAGATAAAGATGTTATGATGTGGGAAAATTTTGTTCGGGTTTAAATTCATTATCTCTAGACAAAGACAAAGCTATGTTTAAGAAGATTAAAAAACAAACAAACAAACTTACCTAGTATACTCCCATTCTTAAACTCTTTTAATTAGGACCAGATATTGGCCACAAGACTAGAAGGTAATTTCTTAACGAAAAAATCTAAAATATATCTTGGTTTTAAAAGGAGCACCAGCAGCATCAAGAGTCAGGCTAGGCAATAAGATAGAATCTAGATAGGTTAAATATGCTAATAAGTAAAAATAATTAAAAGGATAAAGAGATTATGAAAGGTTTGCTTTATTATAAAGCTAGTATGTGAAAAAAGATGACATTTGACTGTAAATACAACAATGCCTCTAGTGACTCGCATGCATGGAGCTCTTTCCTCAAGTGCTTTTTAAAACCAAGAGATATATGCTACTCATGAGCATGGAGCATATGTGATCTGACAGCCCCTATAAAAGTGTATTTACGCAGAAAAACCAGGATGAAGACCCATCCGTTCGGATTGAATGACGACAACCCAGACCCGGCTGACCCAGTAATCCAATTAGGGTATTTAATGGGTAACTCACGTGACCCATATGCCACTAAAACCACTCTTCAGTTGATATTAGTGGAAGGGCTGATTTAGTGGAGCAGTTATCGATTGTTTCTTTCCCTTTATAAGCAGAATGGTTTTTTTAGAATAGGTGTTCTAGATTTATCTCCGTGTTTGTTGAATCTATTGCAATTTAATTTCAGCAATCATATTTCAAATTTTCTACCCCTATCAATAGGTTTCGTTGCCAAGAAATCGAAACTAAGATGGTTCGCAGCCATCGCTCCTAAACTCGAATCAATGTAGAGGCTGTTGGACGATGTGGCTGCCCTTAAATCACATGTGGAAAAATGTAGAGATGGATCTGGCAAATATGAAGATGGTGAATCAATTCTGTCCCAACAACTAGACATGCACAAAATAACCGGTTACCCAAATCGGTTTCTAGATGGGTTACAAACCGTTTTCTGAACCGGTTTTTCAACCGGTTTTTGGTTTCGGTATTACCCGGCAGTTACAAACCAGTTTTGGGGGTTTGTGGGCAAAACCAGTTACTAACCGGTTAACCGGTGTTTTTTTAAATAGCCGTTAGAAACTTGGTAATCGGTTTTTAACTGGTTAACCGGTCAGGGCAAAAAAATTATAGCCATTTGAAATAATTATATGGCCATTAAATCTAATTTTTTTAGACCATTTTGCCCCTGTACGAACGTATAAATAGATAGAGAATGTTTTGGTTTGATCACACAAATTCTCTACTTCTCCTCCGCTCAAAAATGCTCTTATTATTACACTTATACCATCTTACGTTCATAACGTTCTCAATTCAAATGGCATGCTCACGAAGTGCTCAAAGTTTCGTTTGTGTTGGTGCTTTTTCTTCAACCGAACCAACTGTTATAAGAATCAAAGCTACAACGAGGAACAAAAATCTTTCATGTTAATTAATTCCATAATCCAGGAAATCAAGCAATCAAAGATTGAGGTCAATGATTAAAGAGCAAAAAATCAAGCTGCTTGATTTTAGCCAAGCAGTTATTACAAAAATCTCTTGTTTTTCCTTTAATAAAATATGTGCCAACTGCACTATTTACTTTTAATAGTATGCCATTTGTTTCTCTAATATTTGTATCAGAGCGTCGATTCAAGGATCGGATTAACCATGGGTGATAACGATGGTAACAACGGTAAAAAAAATCCAAAGGGTGGTATTATGGTTAGAGACGGTGACTCAATTTCGCATAAGTGTCCTATGCTTTTACTGCATCAAACTACACTTCTTGGGCAATCAAGATGGAGCCAATTATGAATGCCCAAGGCATTTTGGATGCCACACAACCGCCGGATAACACTGAAGTGGACGTGAAGATCCGGAAGAACGCATGAGCCTTTATATTTCAAACATTTCCAAAAGATAATACAAAAGATAAGGAGGCTAAAGAATTATGGGATGCTCTGAAAATATGAAATCTTGGAGCTGACTACGTACAAAAGGCCCAAATTCAAATTCTAAATCGAGAGTTGAGTTGTTGAGTATGAAGGAAAACGAAAGTGTTGATGATTTCTCAAGCAAGATTGGTACAATTGTATCCAGTTTCGGGCACTTGGATCAACAATTGAAGAAGCTACGCAAGTAAAGAAGCTTCAAAACTCAGCCCCTAACAGGCTGCTATCGATTGTTGCATCGATTGAATAATATTTGGATCTAGAGACCATGCCATATGAAGAAGCAATGGGGCGTCTCAAGGCAATTGAAGAAAAAATTAACCCCATTGGTCAAATAAATCTAGTTCTGGTCAACTCTAGTTCACAAAAACAGAATGGCAAAATAGGCTGGAATGGGTCAAGGCACAAACTCATCAGACCACTTTCGTGGTCGCGGTCGATACAACAATCAAGGATGAGGAGGGAGATTACCTCCAAACAGCTTTTGCAAAAATGATCAGAGAAATCAAAGTAAACAAGAGAAAAGGTGCTATAATTGGGATAAGTATGATCATTGTCGAGCCCCTAGATTAAATGAAGATGAAACAAATTTCACAAAAGAAGATAATGAGCAAACACTACTAAAGGTGACAAAAGAAATGGTGCTACTAAATGAAGAAAAGGTATTCCCAAACGTTTATGCGAAAAACAAGAGTGAAGTTGGTACACGGTATTTGGACAATGATGCAAGTAATCACATGACCGGAAATCAAGAATTCTTTAGTGAGCTGAATTAAAGAACATGTCAGGTAAGATTTGGAGATGGGTCAACAGTCGACATCAAAGGCAAAGGTTCAATTCTTTTGCAGTGCAAGAATGGAGATCAAAAACTTATAACAAATGTTTATTACATTCCAAGATTATGTAATAACATTTTAAGTCTCGATCAGCTTGATGAAGAAGGATGCAACATAATCATAATGGAACTTTGGGCCTTTATGAAAAATCAAGAGCTGCACTAATGAAGGTAGAAAGAACTCAAAAACCAACTCTACAAAATATATCTCCAAACTGCACTACCAATATGTTTACTTGCTAAAGTGAACAAGAAAGCATGGCTTTGGCATGCTCGTCTCGGCCATTTAAACTTTGATGCTCTAAAAAAGTTAGCGAGAGGAAAAATGGCAAAAGGGATTCCTTTGATTGATCATCCTTCACAACTATGTGATGCATGTTTGGTGGGAAAACAAAGAAGATCATCATTCCCTTCCAAAGCTTCATACTAAGCACCACATCCTTCATACAAAGCATCACGATTGTTGGAGTTAATACATGCCAACCTTTGCGGCCCAATTACACATTTACACCAAGTAGTCCAGCAGGTAACAAGTATTCTAAACCCTTTTCGTACTCATTTTCATTCCATTTCCCCTCGTATCAGATTCCTTACCCCAAATATCATACCTTAATACTTATTCGATATCCCCATCCCCAAAAAACAGAAATTGAGAAACAAGTAGCAGAGTTGTTAACACTTGGTTTTATAAAACCAAGTCAAAATCTGTTTTCCAGTCCAAATTTACTAGTGAAGAAGAAAGATGCTGCCTGGAAAATGTGTGCAGACTATCAGGCTTTAAATTGGATCATCATTGCCAATAAATACCATGTTTCAAACATTAATGAGTTGCTAGGTGAATTACCAAATAAGGGTAAAACCTTCGAATATAGAGAAAACAACTTTCCGAAAGCACTCAGCCATTCAGGTCACTACGAGTTTCAAGTGATGCCCTTCAGTTTGACAACGCTCCCACTACTTTTCAAGCTGCTATGAACAACTATTTTGACCCTTTTACGTCGTTTTTTACTAGTTTTATTTGATTATATCCTTATTTACAGTAGGTCTTGTCTGGGTTATCAGACACACACAGGAGAAAAGCAATAAACGATACGAGAGATTTAACGTGGTTCGGTTGGTGTGACCGAGGTCCACGGGCTGCAAATAGATATTTTATTATTACGCTCAGTACATAGATTACAATTACATGATAAGGGTGTATATAGAGATACAATTAGGTTAAACAAGTAAACAGACCGGGCTTAGGGCCAGCTGCCTAATTTGCCCTAAGGCCTGCGTAAACCTAACAATCTCCCACTCGAAGGTCTTGAGATAGAATCAAGCCCGCCATCCAAAGCACACAGCAACCCCATCATCCAGCAACTTCAGCAATCTTCATAACATACAGGAACAGAAGTCTTCTAGGTACAGTTCCCAAGAACAAACCAAACTTCAAACCATGTATCTTCGATCAACAATCACCCTAGCTACAACGGCCCTTCTCATCAGTTACCTGAAAGGCCTGTTGAGGCCTCAGAAGGCTCCAACCCGGTCATAACAGACCATGTCTTCTCATCCTCAATCCCAACCGATTCCCATAGACTCGAACCATCACATACAGGGATTCTTAGAGGAGAGATTTCATTCGGTTTCCTGGTGTTCTGAACCCAACGTCGACTTCCTAAATGTGTCCGAACACTCTATGCTCCCACTGTCATGAAAGTCTCGTCTATGCTCAGGCCTCCGAATATGCTCAAGCTGATTACCTGGAGTCCCAGAGTCCTTTGATGTAAACTGAACTCTTTTAACTCTTGAATCAGCGAGCCCGACTTTGGCATTCGTCTTAACAAGGCCAGTCACTTCCCTAGACGAAACATGCACCAAATACTATGACCCGATCTTGAAACCTCTAGCAATCACAAAATTATTCTTCGCGACATTCCACATTCCACCACCAAACTTAACGTCCAAACCTTGTTCATCCAACTGCCCAACAGAGATCAACTTCGTTTCAGTCCTCGGAATAACTCTGACGTTACACAAAGTTCAAGTAGTACCCAAAGTGGTGACAAGATCCAAATCCCCCATGTCAGTCACATCAAGAAATTCGCCATTTCCAGGCCTAATTTTGCCAAAATCACATTCTTTTAACATTCCGCATGCCATTACTGCTATGGGTAGCATGAAACGATGCATCGGAATCCATGACCCATGACTCCAAACTGCTCTCACTACAAAGTATCAAAGCATCATCATTAGAATAACTTACTTTAGCAGTGTTCAATCTACCAGAATTCTTTGAACCACCGACATAATTCTTATTCGGACATTTACCCCTATAATGTCCCTTTTTGTTGCAGTCCCAACAACGCACACTAGGCCGAGCCCAAATTTTTTAAATGGTTCGAAAAATGTTTAATTTTCTCAAATATTTGATAACCTGAATAATCCGAATATGCATATCGACTTATTAATATGTTATATGTATGTATATACGCATTCATTACTTTGAATATCACTGATAATAACACATAAAACTTTTTATCCGATGTGTATGTATATATGCATTATTTCATATGTATATATTTGTATCATCCGTAAGCTATCTCGGTTTTCATTTTACGACATATATATATATATATGTTACGTGTAAGTATACATGCATTCATTATGTATATTTTATATGTGTATGTGTATGTGTATATTGTATACATTTCAAGTGTTTTTTGTGTTAATCTTAGGTTGATCTTTAAGTGAATTTAACACAACCCAAATACCGATTAATATCACCCAAAGAACCCAATTATCAAAACCCAAATACCGTATACAAATAATTTATATGGTTTGGTAATCGGGTTTATTTTCAATGTCAAAACCCGACACGAGGAACCCAACAACCGATTAACAATCATGAACCCTAATAGAACGATGAGCACTTGTAACAACCCTAGAATTTCTTTCTGGTCAACTATTTTATGTAAAAATATCCAAGTGTGGTTTTGGACAACCACGAGTTCTTTTTTTGGAACATCTTATTTCGGCTAAAGGGGTACAAATAGACCATGAGAAAACTACAGCCATTCAAACTTTGACCAAGCCGCGATTGTTTCAAGTGGACCGACGAGGCCACCAAGGCATTTGATAGGTTATAGTGTGCTCTAATGATAGCACCGGTTCTAAACTCCCTGATCTTTCACAGCCCTTCACAATCAAATGTGATGCTTCATAGGATGGTGCAGGTGCTGTTTTGATACAAGATAACCATCCCATTGTGTATTTTAGCATATATTTCTCACCAAACTGTTGGAAACAATTGGCACAAGAACAATGAAGTAAGACAAGAAGCAAAAATTGTGTTAGAAATCAGAGATTGTAAGACAACAAGCTATTATTCAGATTCCACGTGCAATTGAGATACCTGCTCCCTTTATAATCCTTGGGCTAACTGATTTTGAGTTACAGGTTGGGTCTTCAAGTTTGAGGTCAAACTTCCTCAAAGAACGGAAGGATGATAGCAATATGAGTGATGATTTATATATTTTAACCGTTGGGGATGTTGTGGGTCCTAGCGGGTCAACCATGTGTGTTAATCTACTCTAATTTGAACCACATTAACCCACGTCCACTTTATCCAGCATCACATGCCACATAATTATCCCATGTTCTATTTTGATTTCATGTTATTTTAAATTAGCTTTAATGTCAATAGTTAACTTCATGTTCTCCTAGGATTTAGTTAGTAGTGTCTCCATGTTTTTTTAAATCCCTTTATGTACTCATTTCTTTAGTTGGATGAAGGTAGTGAATTGACTTTAAAACTTCTCTGCTGCGTTTTCTTTTTGAAGAACAGTTCCGGTTTTCCATTGCTATTCAAAGATTCGCATCTTAGAGGTGTACTTTGGATCCTAATTGACAGTTTGAGTGGTGTTCTTCTGTATCTTAATTTCTGTTGGGATTGCCCAACGATTTAGTTTAGTTGTGAAATATGTGTCTCAACCTATCCATTGTTATCTGTTTTCAATTGAAGTTCCTGAAATCCTATTTTTACTAACCAAAACTACAACAGTAGCAGTTTCCATACCAATATATCACAGAAAATTGAATGAATTTGAAAACATCAAGCAATTGACATAGTATCCAAAAAGAAGTTGATCATTAGTAAGAAAGATGAAAATTATGGATTTCAATAGTCGTGATTTCAGTAACAAACCCGATCGCCAATATTGCAGTGGTTAGATTCGTCGTGTGCCATGAACTTGGAGGTGCGCTGGACTTAGCGATTGTAGAGCTTGTTATGGAAGAGCCTGTCGATGGCTACCACCACCGACTTCTGCATTTTGTTTGACACCACCATTCCCACCACCGACTTCATCTTCTTCTCCAAAACCCTAGTCTTCTAGTTGACGGTAAGATCTTTCCCCTAACCTTTTTAGTTTTTATTCACTTCCTTTTCCAACCCAACCTTTAAACATCTTTTTTTTTTCAAAAGAATTAAACCGATTATAAAAATAAATGCTAAAAAGAGACACATGCAGTCTGTCTTCTAATAAATTGTAATGTTATCTTTTCCTAAACATAAATTATCTTAAATAACTAAACTATATAATTATATACAGAAAAATATAAATCTTCTTTCTTGTTAACGGCATGGTATATAGGATTTCAACCGTTCACTCGGATTTAACGTTTTGGGACGTATGCCAACCTCAAGAGGAACCCATAACTAGGTAAACCCCATGTCCTTGTTTCAGCAAATATGCAGTAGCATGGATTCAAACTCATCACCTCCCATATAGAAGTCAAGGGGTAAGCATTAGGCTATAAACATATGATGACTACATGAAACAATTTTCGTCAACTACTTGTTTATCTTTTGAGTGTAGTTATATTTATTTTCTTTCTTCTATTAGTGTTTACAGTTTACGATTTCGAGTTT
Organism: Mikania micrantha; assembly: GCA_009363875.1. Classification (NCBI taxonomy): domain Eukaryota; kingdom Viridiplantae; phylum Streptophyta; class Magnoliopsida; order Asterales; family Asteraceae; genus Mikania; species Mikania micrantha. The sequence continues at coordinate 4,125,507 of CM018687.1, read as the reverse complement.
GGGAAATTATGGTTGGGGATTGGGATTTGGGAAATTTATTTTTATATAAAGGGCATTTGCCAGGAAAAAGTATAACCTAAGGAAAATTACAGACTTAAGAGGGCATACGCTCTTTTACATACAAGTTCCTAAAAAACATTTAGGAACCCAAAAATTAGAAGCCATAAACTTCAAGGCATCAACCCACCTATAAAAAAGGGAAATAACTACTCAGGTTCAACAATATACAAAAACCATACACCAAATTCCTAACAATACAATACATCCTATTACAAAACAAGATGACACAGGTAAGCCAATGAGACGGAATGTTTCTGACATTACTAGTTAACCACCGGTGATAGAAAGAACCATACCACATCATCCTTAACGGGTACCAATCCATAGTGTTGGATCAGATATCGCTCAAACAACAGGTGTTTAGGCCATTTTATGTTATCGGTTTATTGATTAGATCCAGTTATTCTCCCTCTTCGATAATGCTCTCAGGTTGGTGGATGGGTGTGTTCGTATGATTTCGAAAGAGAATGTTCTCTTAGGGTTTTTAGGAACTCATTGAAAACCATTCTTCATAGAATGTCGGGAATTATATATCCGTAATAAAGTTGGTCTTCTCTTCAAAATACCATCTTCTAATCCCGGATCGAGATCTAAAGACAATGTATTGTGATTGAGTGGGAGGACTTAGCAATTGTCTTATTTTAAAATTCAGGGTTTAGTGTTTAGGGTTAAGGTTTAGAGTTTAGGGGTCCAGGGTTTAGGGTTTTTTTAAGATAAAGGGCTTGTGGCCGGAAAAATGTATACCGGCATTAACAAATAATACAAAATCAAGAGGGCATTCCCTCGATAAGACCTACTTGTTACCCAAAACATGCTTTGGGACACAAAAAAAAAATGTAAGGAACATATCTAGTGTAACACCCCAACTATACAAAAAAGGGGAAATACCTAATCCAAATACACCTATTCCTAAGCATCATCCAAGTATGGAATTACAAACAAACCCTAACACAAATACTATACATCACAAAAACCAAGTGACCAAAAATTGTTCTTCTCCTTCTGATGCATCCAGTTCTTGATTGTAAGGCTCGAATATGTCAGGTCAATATTGAGAAACCAACACATACGAATCCAAAAGTTAGTAACCTTAAATCCAACAAGCATATAGTTCTCCATTATAACATCTGTACATTTATTCATGGTAATCATTAACAGGAACAGAACAATGTGCATTTATATTCTATGTGTCGATATGAATCTATGAACATGCGTGTATGTTATAGGAATTTCTTTAGTTTAGGGATAAGTATATATTTATTTATTTATTTATAGTCAGTTACGCTAGGAAAGAACTCCATTATATTATATCGAAACGGTGGTGAGCTGGCGGCTGATATGGCAGGTAGCTGGACTCTACGTACGCTCTATACATAAATTGTGTTCGATATTGTCGCACCCCGGCCTTCTCGGCCTTTCCGAAGGGCGCGACTGTGAGCACCGGTCATCGGTACTCGGCAGGATCGCAGTCTCCGGTCACAGTTGCGAGACCTACATGTGTGGCTGCATACGTACATCCAATAACTTGGATAAAACAGTTTTGTAAAATCAGAGATGCGGGAGTAAATGTATGAGTTATCACAATAGTGTTGAATTCATAAGTTGCGGAAACGTTCTTAAAACAATTTTCAAATCAGTACAAATTAATGTTTGTGGAAGCGATTAAAGTTTTTTAGCAATACATAGCATAACAAAATAATATTAAATGTTCATTGGTCTAAGACACTAAAGTAGATGCATGGACCCCATCCGAGCATCTTAGTTCTTCGTGCGCGTGCCTTAGTTACCTGAGTAAACATTAGAATAAAAGGGTCAACACAATGGTTGGTGAGAGCACAGGTTTTACGTAAGCAGTAAACATCAAATGTTTAAAGTAAGTGTTTGCAGGAATACATATCATTACAATGCATTATCGATTGATAGCTAGTCAATACAGTTATATTATATGTGGGTTCGAAACCAAAGCTGGTTGTGTGCCTCTCGCCATGTCCAACACAAGACTATGACAATTTTATTGGTCAATATTGCACCCATTCCGACCTCCAGTCGGGCTGGCCTCCCAGGCGCGATGGGTGGGGCTTGTCAGGCCCAAATAGTACTATCCAAGATTACCACGCTAGGCTCCGCGCTACTAATGGTCCGAGGTGTGTTTGTGAGGACTTTGAGTTGTGATGTGTGCCACACATATACATATAGTGATAAAACATGTCCATATGTAACCAAAATAAGTAGTTGTTTCAAAAACAGTTTATCATGCAATGTTTTCTCCCCCAAAGGTAGAAAAGATAAAAAAAGGGCCGTGAACTCACCTGGTAAAGCAGTTCCGGTTTAAGTGTGTTCGCGACTGTGAGTGCTAGCACTTGCTAGTAAGCACCTATAATCATATAGGTCGTGAGTATGTGTTTTGTGGTGTGTTGTATCCCATACAACTCCAAGTGTCGATGTGCTCAACCAAGTGTTTGTGTGTTGACTCGACGAATCATTGGTGACATGTTTGTTGTGTTTGGTTTGTTTATGTGTCCTAAATAAAAGTAGGATACCAACATGTATCATATGACTCTAGTCGTACCACACTCACTTAAGTAACATGTGAAAATCGTAAAAGTTACCATTTTTTGAAAGTTTCTATTTTTGGAATGTGTAGTTATAAAATCCCATTTCATAAAACTAATGACTCTAGTATGTTTGTAAAAACAGGTTTAAACATTTGAAGTACATCGTTTGCGCATAAATTACCATTTATTTCACTTTGCCCAAATAAAGTTTCCTTAAATAGTAAGTATTCGTTTAAAGGCTTGTTTTCAAAAATCAAAGTTACCAATATGCTTAGAAATCATTTTATCCAAGTAAGCATTATTGGTCTTCAATTTATCAGCAAAAGAAGCACCTGTGTGAGCCACAACCGGAGAAGAAGGCTCACCAGCTACTGCCATAGACACCTCCATGACCAGATGATGTTGTTCTCTGGTTACAATCTTTTCAATCATCATAGAAGCAGTGCTTGGACTAACCAGAATTTGCGGGCAAATAGCAACAGGCATCCAATTAGGGCTAGCGGCTGCCGGAGAATGTCGATGATTAACCTGGCTAGGAATCGGCATAGCTTCAGCCATCTGTTCTGTCTCCTGAACAAATTCTCGGACCCTCAGGTCAGAAAGAAGAGGAGAGTATCTCCACGACTTCTTCTCCCTGCGTATGCTTACGAGGCTTTGAAGTTTAACACCCGTATGAGCCTTGTGATTGCCATAACCGTTTGCCTTTCTGTTGTTTCCCAGTTTACGCCCCTTAGGGGAAGTTGCAATGGGGGATCCGCCTTTCGGCTCTTCCTCATGTACCGAGCCCCTATTTTCAGTCGCCCCATGGGATTGCTCCTGAACATCCGGCCCTAAGGCACCAATTGAGTCTGCCAGGGAATAAAGAGGTGCCTCCACCACTCCTAGAATATCCGGGGGCCGATTGTTGTGAGAAATCAGTGGAGTATCTCCACTAAATGATGGATTCATTGGTCGGGGAGAGAGTTCTTCAGCAGAGCGTTTTTTTAGAGAGAGGAACTAGAGAGAGAAAGAAAAATACAAATATAAAAAACCATAGGGTTCAGGCTTCAGGATTTAGGCTTCAGGCTTCGGGCTTCAGGCTTCAGGGTTTAGGGTTTCGGGTTTCGGGGTTTGGGGGTTTGGGGTTTAGGGTAGGGTTTCGGGTTTAGAGTTTCGGGTTTAGGGTTCGGGGGTTTGGGTCGGGGTTCCGGGGCCAGTTTGTTAATTTTTGTAGATATAATGACTATCCCGATTTCTAATGTTACTTTCGAGTCAGTTTTTCGTACACGCGAAAGAATTGTAGATACTTACAAGAGTTATTTGTCTCCTCCAATTATTATAATGTTAATATTGGGGGTGGCAAAAGGGTCTTAACGGGTTTAAAAGGTTTCAGACGACGTGATTATTGCAAATATAAAACATGAAAACGACTTATTTAACACTTGGTTTGTTAATTTAAACATGACAGTTTTATATTTAATGTGGCAAAAAGGAAAAATGATAAAGTTTAGTCTCTTAATTTTTATTATTTTAAAAAAGTATAAAATCAAATAGTAATTTTTTTGTTAAATAGGTTTAATCATGTCTTAACGGGTACCTATTTGGCAGCTATAATTAATATGCACGCAGGTTTGGATTCGTATGTCAAGTAAAGTAATTAACAAGGATAAAAAAATTGACAAACTTTGGCGATTTTAAGAAAGGTAATATAACATACCTACTTTTATGTAATGTGTTCATGTTACTATATTAATTTTTAGGGATAACTCTACACAAATGCAACAATGTGTTCAACTTTTTTTTTCAAATATCGTGCGTAAATGTGGATGATTTTTAAATAATTTTTAATTTATTATTTACTTTATAAAATGATGATATCATCACTTAACATATTAAATAAGTTAAATATGTAGAAAATTAGCAATAACCTTAGAACACCCATACTAAGTTAAATGATCTAATTGGGAAAAAAAGAATTTCAGGGACTTAATTGTGACAGTATGTAAAGTTGGTTACTTTTGTGAAGAGTTATCTCTTTTTTTATCTTGTAAAAATTTCTGATAATCTTGAGGTTGATTAGGCGGTCATTCCGAGCTAATTTGTACAATACGAAGACATTCAATTAATTTTACTTTATATTTTAAACATTTAATCTACTTTATGGGGTTATTTTGGTATGGGTTTGAAGTTTAATTGGTTATGCACACCCTAGAAAAGTTGACCATACTCATTTCTTGATAACTAAATCCCTCCTCTTCGTTTGTTGTGGATCGCACCTCATCGTACGCATCGAATGAACGGAAGGAGCAAAGATCTTCCTTTCTCCTTGCTAATTACCAAGAATTTTGTTGCCATTAGTGGCAAAGAAGAAGAAAAAATATATAAAAATAAATAAATAAAAAACCATAAGAGCCTAAAGAGAAGTAAGCCTACAAGAAGCTAGCCATTGGACCACATTGTTTGATAATTTCTTGTAGTGGTGGGCAAAAATCCCGAAACTGGAACCAGAAACGAACCGACGGGTACAGGCAGTTCTGGTTTCTCAGAGAAATCGTAACCGAAACCGGAACCAAAATTACCATAATCGGTTCCACCTTTACCCGGCCAAAACTGGAACTAGAACCTGCCAAAACCTGATAAAACCCGGTCAAAAACTCAACTCTAACCGGAACCGGTCAAAACTATAACCGGTTTTAAAAAAAACCTGGTTGTAAAAGCAGCATGATAATATCTAAGAGCGGTTTTTAGAAAAACAAATTGGTGTTGGCAATACATGTATGTCCATATTATTGGATACGTGGAACATGGTTGTGGAAGCAGCATGATAATGATCCATGCTATAACATTTGAATACTTGAGGAATCATGAATACCTGATTAGAAAGATGTTCATCCAGAATAACATAACTTAATTATTCCAATTGAAGTAGCTGTTTTATTCCCATCAAAATATGCACTAGTAAAATAACCAAAAACTTTTAGAAAAAAAAATTCTAGAAACAAGATAACCGCTCTTGAAAACTACAATCAAGACAAATGCAACTATATCTGTTGACCTCTCCATGGTTGAGCTGCAACAGGTCTTGTATATTAAAAATAATTTACGTTAAGTCTTCACCTGGAACATAGTAAAATATAATTATTTGCAGATAACATATAAAATGTGCATTTTATATTGGGTAGGTATACCATGACTTTGTGTAAATTGAATGCTCTCCACCATCGCAAAAAATAAAATAAAATATTGCAATTTCATAACAAAAAAATCAAATTCCACCACTTTAGTAAATGAAAGATCTTCACACGCAACATTAAAGAAACTGAGTATGACAGAATTTTAATCTCACTCAAGCACACAGTTAAAAGAAGATGAGAATATATGCTAACCTTAAGATGAAGATGAATCAGCTACTGATGTCTTGCTGCCTGAATCAGTAGGAGATGGTGACGTATAAATGTGTGCTTTCTTTAAAATCTATGCAACCACCCAGTTCTTCCGCTTGCTCAATAGTCTGGAAGGATCTAATCTTACCTGAAAAAAGTTCACTTTTTCGGTCAAAGCTTTCCTTCCAAATACAACAATGTACAGTTTCAAACACCAAAATGGAAGTGTTGTACAACTGATTAATAGAAATGTTTTGCTATTGTACATATTATGATGGCTGACAGTATGCTACACCTAGTTATCCTCACTTCTTGTTCCAAAAATCCTTGTTTGCACATTATTTTTTGACAAATGGTTTTTTTTCATGTCTGAATATTAAAAGAGATATATGCTACCATGAGCATGGAGCATATGTGATCCGACAGTCCCTATTAAAGTGTATTTACGTGAAAAAAGCAGGACGATGACCCATCCGTTCGGATTGAATGACGACAACCCAGACCCGGCTGACCCAGTAATCCAATTCGGGTATTTAATGGGTAACTCACGTGACCCATATGCCACTAAAACCACTTTTCAGTTGATCTTAGTGGAAGAGCTGATTCAGTGGAGCAGTTATCGATTGTTTCTTTCCCTTTATAAGCAGAATGGTTTTTTTAGAATATGTGTTCTAGATTTATCTCCGTGTTTGTTGAATCCATTGCAATTTAGTTTCAGCAATCCTATTTCAAATTTTCTACCCCTATCAATAGGTTCCATTGCCAAGAAATTGAAACTAAGATGGTTAAGTCCCAGAATTCACACACAAGTGGTTCTAACCCCATCCAGTTGCAACCCAGTTAGCATCCATCGCTACTAAACTCGAATCAATGTAGAGGCTGTAGGACGAGGTGGCTGCCCTTAAATCACATGTGGAAAAATGTAGAGATGGATCTGGCAAATATGAAGATGGTGAATCCTCTAGTTATGATCACCAATTCCGTCCCTACAACTAGATATGCACAAAATAACCTGTTACCCAAACCGGTTTCTAGATCGGTTACAAACCGTTTTTTGAACCGGTTTTTGGTTTCGGTAATACCCGGCAGTTAAAAACCAGGTTTGGGGGTTTGTGGGCATAACCGGTTACTAACCAGTTAACCGGTGTTTTTTTTAAATAACCGTTAAAAACTGGGTAATCGGTTTTTAAGTGGTTAACTAGTCAGGACAAAAAAAATTCTAACCATTTGAAATGATTATATAGCCGTTAAACCCAATTTTTTTGGACCATTTTGCCCCTATACGAACGTATAAATAGATAGGGAATGCTTTTGTTTGATCACACAAATTCTCTACTACTCCTACGCTCAAAAATGCTCTTATTATTAACTTATACCATCTTACATTCGTAATGTTCTCAATTCAAATGGCAAGCTTACGAAGTGCTCAAAGTTTTGTTTGTGTTGGTGCTTTTTCTTCAACCGAACCAACAGTTATAAGAATCAAAGCTACAACAGGAATCTCTTATGTTAATTAATTCCATAATACAGGAAATCAAGCAATCAAAGATTGAGGTCAATGATCAAAGGGCAAAAAATCAAGCTATGCTTGATTTTAGCCAAGCAGTTATTACAAAAGTCTCTCTTGTTTTTCCTTTAATAAAATGTGCCGACTGCACTGTTTACTTGTAATATTGTGCCATTTGTTTCTCTAACATTTGGTATCAGAGCGTCGATTCAAGGATCGGATTAACCATGGGTGATAACGATGGTAACAACGGTAAAAAAAATCCAAAGGGCGGTATTATGGTTAGAGACGGTGACTCAATTTCGTATAAGTGTCCTATGCTTTTACTGCATCAAACTACACTTCTTGGGCAATCAAGATGGAGCCAATTATGAATGCCCAAGGCATTTGGGATGCCATACAACCGCCGGATAACACTGAAGTGGACGTGAAGATCCGGAAGAATGCAAGAGCCTTTATATTTCAAACATTTCCAAAAGATAATACAAAAGATAAGGAGGCTAAAGAATTATGGGATGCTCTGAAAATATGAAATCTTGGAGCCGACTACGTACAAAAGGCCCAAATTCAAATTCTAAATCGAGAGTTGAGTTGTTGAGTATGAAGGAAAACGAAAGTGTTGATGATTTCTCAAGCAAGATTGGTACAATTGTATCCAGTTTCAGGCACTTGGATCAACAATTGAAGAAGCTACGCAAGTAAAGAAGCTTCAAAACTCAACCCCTAATAGGCTGCTATCGATTGTTGCATCTATTGAATAATATTTGGATCTAGAGACCATGCCATATGAAGAAGCAATGGGGTGTCTCAAGGCAATTGAAGAAAAAATTAACCCCATTGGTCAAATAAATCTAGTTCTGATCAACTCTAGTTCACAAAAACAGAATGGCAAAATAGGCCGGAATGGGTCAAGGCACAAACTCATCAGACCACTTTCGTGGTCGCGGTCGAGGTCGAGGTCGATACAACAATCAAGGACGAGGAGGGAGATTACCTCCAAACAGCTTTTGCAAAAATGATCAGAGAAATCAAAGTAAACAAGAGAAAAGGTGCTATAGTTGTGATAAGTATGATCATTTTGCAGCTTGAAGGTGACAAAAGAAATGGTGCTACTAAATGAAGAAAAGATATTCCCAAACGTTTATGCGAAAGACAAGAGTGAACTTGGTACATGGTATTTGGACAATGGTGCAAGTAACCACATGACCGGAAATCAAGAATTCTTTAGTGAGCTGAATGAAAGAACATGTCTAGGTAAGATTTGGAGATGGGTCAGCAGTCGACATCAAAGGCAAAGGTTCAATTCTTTTGCAATGCAAGAATGGAAATCAAAAACTTATAACAAATGTTTATTACATTTTAAGTCTCGATCAGCTTGATGAAGAAGGATGCAAAATAATCATAAAGGAACTTTGTACCTCTATGAAAAATCAAGAGCTGCACTAATGAAGGTAAAAGAACTCAAAAACCAACTCTACAAGATAAATCTTCAAACTACACTACCAATATGTTTACTTGCTAAAGTGAACAAGAAAGCATGGCTTTGGCATGCTCGTCTCGGCCATTTAAACTTTGATGCTCTTAAAAAGTTAGCGGGAGGAAAAATGGCAAAAGGAATTCTTTTGATTGATCATCCTTCACAACTATGTGATGCATGTTTGGCTGGATAACAAAGAAGATCATCATTCCCTTCCAAAGCTTCATACAAAGCACCACAACCTTCATACAAAGCATCACAACTGTTGGAGTTAATACATGCCGACCTTTACGGGCCAATTACACCAAGTACTCCAGCAGGTAACAAGTATTTTAACCCCTTTTCGTACTCATTTTCATCCCATTTCCCCTCATATCATATTCCTTACCCCAAATATTAGACCTTAATACCTATTCGATATCCCCATCCCCAAAAAACAGAAATTGAGAAACAAGCAGCAGAGTTGTTAACACTTGGTTTTATAAAACCAAGTCAAAGTCTATTTTCCAGTCCAAATTTACTAGTGAAGAAGAAAGATGCTGCCTGGCAAATGTGTGCAGACTATCGGGCTTTAAATTGAATTATCATTGCCAATAAATACCTTGTTTCAAACATTAATGAGTTGCTAGATGAATTACCAAATAAGGGTAAAACCTTCGAATATAGAGAAAACAACTTTCCGAAAGCACTCAGCCTATCACGTCACTACGAGTTTCAAGTGAAGCCCTTCAGTTTGACAACACTCCCACTACATTTCAAGCTGCTATGAACAACTATTTCGACCCCTTTTACGTCTTTTTTTTACTAGTTTTATTTGATTATACCCTTATTTACAGTAGGGCTTGGGGTTTGGGGTTTGGGGTTAGGGTTTAGGGTTTTTTTTTTTTTTTGGATAAAGGGGCATTTAGCCCAGAAAAACATATACCACCAAGAGAAAAAATTACAAACCAAAGGGGGCATACCCCCTGTAAGCAACACCGTTCCTAAAACAAGCTTTAGGAACCCAAAAAATAGAGGGGATAAATTTCCCTGTCGCACCCCACCTATACAAAAAAGGGTGGATATCTTTAATGTTTACACCAATACAAGATACAACATAACAATACTAACAAAACACAACATATGGAAGAAAAATCTAACCAAACACATAAGACCAGGATGCCCAATGTTCCTACTAACAAGATGGGAGTAAAAAGGAACAGTGTGCATCACCCCCCAAGTGTAAGTTAAAACAAAAACCCATATATGAATCCAATAGCAGCAGAGAAAATCACTGGTAACCCTCATGTCCCAAGTATGCAGATGACAGTTGGGCCTAATGTCCATAGTCGACCCCCCATTACTCTGAGCCCAGCTACCTATACCAAACAACCCAATCCAAACCAGACCAAGAATCCTAATCTCCATCAATAGACAAGACAGACCACAAGCAAGCTTCGAAGTTAGGCTTAGTCACCTGCTTGTCCCATCCATACCCTCTCAAGGCAGCAATAGGCCCACCAGCCCACAGACGGCCCCCATTTGAAAGCAACAGCATCAAAAAATCCATGAAGCACCCAAAATAGTCATAGGAGCAATAGTCATCCCACCATTGTTCTCTACCTGAATGTGCATTACCACATAAGCCATAAAACCCCCATGCGCACGAGAACCATAGCCCCACATAAATATAAGGTTCTTCAGCACAACCTCAGCATAAGCGCAGCCCCAAAAACCACCTTGGACGATCCCTAACCACGCACCCAGCCCAAGCAGCAGGCCCACCATATTTGAAACAGCCCCATTAGCCATATGGACATGGAAATGCAGAGGCCTCTTCACCTCAAACCTCCCTGTTAAACAAGTCCGAGATATATACTCACAAGAGTTGCCCAACCCTATAATCTTTAAAATTAGCCATATCAACCAGGGGGTAATCCACAACCAAACAAAGCATAAACCACACCAATCCTCCCAAGAAATCTTTATTTGACCCCCACACCAGACCAACAACCAGCAGCCCCAAACCCACCAAATACTCTGGACACTCGCCATCATAGGATCAACACCAAAGCAGTCGTCAACCCAAACCTGATCTTGAGCAGTAGCCACCGCCGCAGATATCAGCGTAAAGCACCCAGCGTACATGTAGCTAACACTCTTCCCAGTGGTCCCATAAACAAAGAAACTTCTACAGTAATTTACACAAGGCCAGCCATGCAGATCCCACACCGACCTGATAGACCACCTGCAGTGTTTGTAATCCAACCAATTCATGTCACACCTGCTTCTAGCAGCAGCCACTGTATCAACCATCAAACACCCCATCATTTTATTCCTTCGCAACTGATGGTTCCCACACCAGTTACAGCAGCCTTTGTGCAGCTCAATAACAGCCTCACCAGGTTGCCCATGTGCCAAGAACCAGCTATGAGGATCATCACAAGCCCTACCTGTTTGAACATAGAAGATCAACCCGTCATTCCGAGTAAGAACATTTTGATTGTCATCCCAGTTAGCTATTCCGCCCAACCCTTTTTGTGTAAAGTTCACCCAGGTCAACGTAAAAATCACCCAAACCCTGCAAGCCCGACCCCAGTATTTATACAAACCCCCTTCACACAAGAGAAAATCATATATTTCTATCCCAACCAGCACCCGACCAATACCCCAAGACCTCGCCAGATTATATCTCTCATTATCCCCCCCATACTCATACCCAGGTAATATTGGATAATGAAAGTATAAGCAAAAAAAGAAAGGATTTTCACAAGTTTCTGAACTTGTGTCTCTCGAAAGACTTTCAATCTTCTATTAATTCCAATAGAAATCAACCGAGCCCAAAACCATAAGAACCACCAGCCAAGTTTTGTATTTCTAGAACTAGGTTTACCCATCAGATCATATTCTTCTCTTTCCCTATCTCCCCACCATGGATACCTTCTATATCCCATATCTGTGCCACTTGACTCATGGCCCTAGATTTCCGGATACGAAGACTCATAAGACGAAATCTAACTGTTTCCAAAATCAAAGAGCAGATTTCTTCTACTGGTCTACTCCTGTTATCATATTGTCTCAGGTTCCTCTCCTGCCAAATATAATAAACAGTAGCAGCCAGAACAAGACGGTTCACAATGCTCCAAACCGAGTTGCTGTAAATAGTTTTGCATATCTCCTCTACCCTATGATTCCAATGGCCTGTAACATGTCCCCACTTTGTTTTTGTGCTCACCTGGCTCCAGATGGCAGCAGGAATGCTACATTCAAAGAAAAGATGGCTGATGCTATCCTGGACTACATTGCAAAAGGGGCATTTCTCAGCATAATTCTGGGTCCACGCACTAATCATCTCCTGAGTCCTTAATTTATTCCCAACCGCTAACCAAAGGGTGAAAGCATGTCTAGGAATATTTTGAGAGAACCAAACCAAACGATACCAAGGAACCTTACACCTTAATTCCTGGATATCCTTCCAGACTGCACTAACTGTGAAGGGTACATGCTTCCCTTCATTATTTTTCCAGACTACCATATCCCGGGTATTTTCAACTAGTCTAGGAGGAACGGGTTCAAGAAGTTGAGGAAACCGAGTACTCCAGTCTTGTGGCCACGCCCATCCAGTGTTGGAAACCACCTCCGCAACCATTGTGGCATTGTGAAATGTCCCTTCATACCTGATTCTAGGCCTCAGAATCATGTCCAGCGGGCCACATGAATGCCAATTATCATACCAAGCTGATGTGGTTCTCCCATTCCCAAGGACTGTCACAATATGCTTTTTCAGAACATCCCTTTGCTGAAGGATCTTTCTCCAGCTCCAGCAAGAGTCCTTCCGGATGTCAATTTCCCAAAAACTCTTTCCCTTGAGGTGGTACTCATAAACCCATTTAACCCATAAAGACTTTTTGCATGTGATAATGTTCCAAGTATGCTTAGACATAAGAGCTAGATTCCAAGTCTTTAGGGATTTGATACCCAATCCCCCATGACTCAAGGGAAGACAACACTCTTTCCATTTCACCTTTGCTTTCCCTCTCGCTAGGTCCCCTTGGCACCACAAAAACCCTCTAAAAAGCTTTTCAATATCTTTAATCACAGCAACCGGTAAGATGAAAATGGAAGACCAGTACACTTGAATCGAATTGAACACAGCTTTGATGAGTTGTAGCCTGCCCGCAAAAGAGAGACATTTTGCCTTCCAGTTCATAATTCTCCTCTTCACTCGATCCACAAGCTGCATACAATCTCTATGAAGCAACCTAGTAGAGATTAAAGGGACTCCCAAATATCTAATCGGGAGCTCCCCAATCCTGAATTGGATAAGCTCATTAATCTCATTTCTGATTTGGGGCTTAACGTTCCCAAAATAGACAGTACTCTTTGGAATGCTGGGAGCCTGGGAGTAAGACCAGAAACAGATTTGAAATCTTCCAAAGCATTCATGAGAGTTCCCACAGAGGCCGCATCCCCATGGCAAAAGAGGATAAGGTCATCAGCAAAGCATAGGTGTGTAATGTCCGCCTCCTCACATCACCAATGAAACTTAAAATCCCCTGTATCCTTGACATTTCGGGCAATCATTAAGGATAGAACCTCCATGACTAAAGTGAAAAGGTAGGGAGACATTGGGTCTCCCTGACGCAGCCCTCTCTTAGCTTTAAAAAAACCCTTTTGAGCCCCATTGATAGAAACTGAAAACGAGGCAGTGGTGATACAAGCCATAATCCACTTAACCATCGAGGTCGGGAAATCAAAATGAATCAGGCAAGTCTTGAGAAAAGGCCATTCAACAGAGTCATAGGCCTTCTGTATGTCGATCTTAAACCACACCTAGCTGGAGCCCTATGTCTATGGTAATTACGCATCAGCTCCTGGGTTATGAGAATGTTGACACTAATTTGCCTTCCCGGAATGAAGGCACATTGATTCTTACTAATGATTTCATCCAACACTCCCTTAATACGATTAGCAATAACCTTACTAATGCACTTATAGATGACATTGCAACACGATATAGGCCTAAACTCATTAACCCTTCTGGGAACTTCAACTTTGGGAACTAAGGCAATAATCGTGGAATTGACTTCAGCTAACAACTTCCCATTACGAAAGAATTCCTTGATAGCATTCGTGAATTCGCTACCAACCACCTCCCAAGCAGCCTTAAAAAATTTAGCCGAGAACCCATCAGGACCAGGGGCCTTATTATCATCAATGTCGAACAGGGCCAACTTAATTTCCTCATCAGAGACCTCCTTAACCATATCCCTCCCACACTCTTGCGAGAGAGTCCTAGTAAACAAGGTTAAGGGATCCGGGATTTCATCCACTTCCACATTCTGGCCAAAAACCCCCTTAAAGTGGTTCACAAAAGTGTTAACTAACTGAGCATCAGTCACCCATTGGCCCTGAGCATTCTCAATGGAATGAATCCTATTGCGGTTGGTATTGGCCCTTACCACTCTATGAAAATAGGTAGTATTTTGATCCCCTTCACACGCCCATTTGCGGTGCACGCATATAATGTATATATGTGTGGGCCCTTAAGGGCAAAAGTAAAAGTGCACTAATTTTAACGTTATTTTAATTATTTTGTGTAAATAACGTTAAAATCATTGGGATGATCAACTTCAAACGATAACTTTGAGCCGGGGACTCTTTCGGAGCAGCCTCTCTATCCCAATTGGGATAGGGGTAAGGTTTGTATCTATCCTTCCCCCCCAGACCCTACTGAAAAGTGGGAATATACTGGGTAAGGTTGTTGTTGTTGTTGTTTGATCCCCTTCACTTAACCATGTGACCTTAGCTTCTTGCCTGAGAAACATTTCCTCAGCACGCACCGCATCCTTGTAGGCAGCAAGGTATATCAATTCGTCCTCTCTAAGCTCCTTATTATTAGGGTCAACAGTGATGTCTAGCTGGATCAGCTCAACCTCCTTTTTAAGCTTCTGGACCTTCTCAAAAATATTACCATGCTTGTGGTTCAACTTCCTAAGAGGAGTTTTAAGCATCTTAAGCTTGGACACCATAGAAAACATGGTGAACCCTTGAATATTGTATTTCCAAACCTCCTCCACCAAAGGAACAAACTCATCCTTCAAAGTCAAAAAATTTAGGAACTTGAAAGGTCTACGAGGGGTACGGCAATTATCCAAGACATTTAGAACAATAGGGCTATGGTCTGATGTCAGAAAAGGAAGGGCTTGAGCATAAGCTTGCGGCATAGAGTGCAAAAAAGCCTCATTCACCGCCACCCTATCCAACTTCTTGAGAAGACCATCACTTCTTCCCGGGCTTTTATTCCAAGTGTATCTAAGCCCCGACATATTTAAATCTTCCACTTCTATGTCCCCAAGGCATTCCCTCATCTCAATCATACTCCTGGTAACATAAGAAGAACCAGTGGAACGTTCTGCAGGCTCCATGATAGCATTAAAATCTCCTAACAGCACCCAAGGGTTGTTCCCTACCACAGATTTATGAGCTCTCAACTCTTCCAGCACTGTCTTCTCTGTATGTGCCTGTGGAAGGCATACACAAAGGAACAATAGAAAGCAGGAGAACCATTCAGGGGCTGGATAAAACAGTGAACGACCTGGAAGTGTCGTTGAATGACCATGAGGTTAACCACATCCGGGTTCCAGCCAATAACTATCCGGGTACTACCAGCACACTAAGAACTATTGGAGTCCCAGTTCCATCTACCAAACACCCGATTGCACACTTGTGAAAGTTTAGATTTAGCAAGATGAGTTTCAATCACAGCCATCACATCAAGTTTACAGTCCTTCATAAAATCTCTAACCTGATTCTGGTTGGTACAATTTGACATACCCCACATTCCAAACCGAGATTTTGATCCCCATCTAAACCGATTTATCTGCCAAGGATACCCTTGCCACTGATTTGCATTTGGTATCCTTCCTGCATCCTCCTCCTATAATAGTAGCCATGCCATTTTCCTCTTGGTCCACATCTTACACACTATAGTCCACATCTATCTTTAACTCTTTCAGCTGATGGTGAAAGAATTCCCATTCCCCAGTTAGCCTCATCAGCAGCTTTGACCGCCTTAAACTTAATCAGGCTGTTGGTGATAGCCCACTTTTGGTTATCAGTTATCCCAAAATCGATGGACTCCATGTCACTATCTGAACATCCATATCCCTCTCCATATCAACTCCACTGCCATTCACAACAGGTTTTTGGCAACTAACATGCCCCCCACCTGTTACAATGTTAGTCCCTTTCACTCTCCCCACATCAACCAACTCTCCTGTCACTAGCGACTCCTCTAAATCCATAATAGAGAACTCCTGTTCCTACAAAGCCGCAAATTTGTTGGATGTAGAGATAACCTTATCCCCATTATCCCCTTTGGGCTGCCATCTAGCAGATGCAGCTTTCCGATCTTTAGCTGTTTTAACAGAACCAGCCTTTTTAGCTTCTTGGGCAAGTGGTACACTTTGGGTTCTTGTCCTACCTGATTTATTACCTTCCTCCATTCTAAATTTTCAATGTAAATCACCCATCCTCCTCTGAACAGCTGGATCGCTTGTAGTATTTACACTCCCTACATTTCTCTGTTCCTTCCTACCCCCTCGACTACTAGGGCCTGGATCCCTACCACTCCCCTGGCTAATATATTGACCTTGTCTAGCCACCCCTGTCACATGTTTCCTAGACATTTTCATAACAAAACCATCCTCAAGCTGTTCCTTTCCAGCATTATTTTTCCCCTGTTCTACATCTGTGTCTACTGCCTTATTTTTTGCAGCCTCCTCCTCTTCTGTTCTTGGCCTAACTTCGCAATGACCAAAAGAGTGGCCAAAAACTTTGCAGTGGGTGCACATAGGAGGCTTCCATTGGTATCACTCCTAAAGAGATCACACGAGCAGGTCTATTGTTAAGAGCCTGGAATTCTAGTTCAATCTCATTAGGGAGATTGCATGTAGCCGACACTTCCACTAACACTCTCGCATATCCTATTTTCCCTGTTCAACTCTCGCATCGTTCCTCTGTTATTCTATCCATAAGTAAAGGATAGCCTATACCGCTCATGATTTTACTAAGACCTTTTCCAGTCCACAATTCTAAAGGGACATTGTGGACTGTTACCCAAAGAGGGGCAGATGTGGGCTCAATTTTTTTTAAACACAGCCCTGGTTCCCATTTCTGGAGAAGAATGGGAACATTGTTAACCATCCACGGGCCATTTGCCAATGCATCATTCATGCCTTGTTCACTTTTAAATCTGAAGTAGTAAAAACCAGCTATGCTCTTGGATATGGTATCTATCCCATATGGCCTCCATAGCCTTCTAAATGTGGAGTTAACAACATTGAAATCCATTGACATGCCAAGAAAATACCCATACAAATGTAACGAGAAAACTGAAGCAGAGTACCTAAGATCATCATCAGAGATGACAACCCTTTTACCTCACGTAGGAGAGTGACAGGAGGAATAAACTCTAACTTAGTTTTTTCATTAGCATTATTGAGCTTAATTTTATTGGCATACGAAAGCTTACCCTCAGAATGGTTAATCCAAACATTAAACACGCCAATCTTATTGTGAATTTGGTTGTTTGTGTCCTGATTACCTCCCGGTTGGCCCTGTTCTAGCTTGTCAGAATACACGAAATCTCAGCAATTGGAGAACTATGTGGTCGGCTCACCTTTAGTCCTTGTGCTACCTCTTCAGTCGTCTTCCTGCTATGAATCATCCTCATCGTGTCATCTTCATCCTCAGCACTCGATTCATCCTCAGAGCTGGAATCCATTTCGTCATCAATGATAGGCGCATCTATGTCAAACATAGCTGGCGAGCATGGGACTGACGCCACCTGGTTCATAGCCCTCAATTCCTGAAACTGCTTCATCTCTTCGCACTTCCTGCAATTCCTCCAGCCGCTGCATCTGTTGGGGGTGGACTTTCATCACAACTCCTGAACCAACCGTTTGAAGCCCTACCAGATTTTCATCCGGTCGGGTGTCCTCAGCTTCGTGAGTCTGACTCACCGTTCCTTGTGTAAACTGTATCTCATTTAGGAAGTGATCCACATTGAGATTCACAAAATTAGACTTTAATTTGCCTCCCAGAACCGATCCAGTCGAAGACCTCTTCTTCGATGATTTTGATTCCACAGCCAGTTTAACACCCCTATGTTTCCCCGTTCCAGTATCTATGGGGGGAACCGATTTGGGATCAGGAGGTTTCTCAAGGTGGGGAAAATGATCTAGTGAAGGATCCATCCTAAGGAAAACCTAGTAGAAGAATACTAGAAAGCTGGGATCAATGGCCGGGAACCACCAATTCCAGAGAGAATTTTCTAGAGAGAGTCGAGAGAGAAAAAAATCATGCAAATGAAAATCCTTGGGGGTTGGGGGTTTAGGGTTTAGGGTTTTTTTTTTTGGATAAAGGGCTTTTGCCCGGAAAAATGTATACCAACCAATAGAAAAAAATTACATGACGACCAGGGGGCATACCCCCCGAATAGCACAGATCCGACAAACCCGGAGAGGCTAACAAAACAACAGGCCCATTGGGCCAACAACCACCATATCTATACAAAATCACTTCAGCCCTAACACAAGACATACCAACACTATAAGTGAGGCCCGAAGTACTAGTAACCATGCTAAAACTCCAATGACTAAACAAAAGACACCAAGGCCCAAAACAGAAAAAACTAAGGCCCATACAAAGAAGGCAGACCACTAAGCTACCCATAACCCAAACAAAATACAAAATACAGCCCATAATGTTCAACATACAAATACCCACAAGAGAAGCCATGACTGGGCTCAAAGTAGGCCCAATGGGATCAACATGGTAAGCACCCAAAGGAGTCTTCATCATCAACATGTAGAACCCACACAAAGCAATGCAAGGGCAACATGAGGTTCTGTTGGGGCCACAACCAGTCAGCCAGGTCCCAGCATGAGCCAGACAAGAGGCGACTCCACACCAGCCACGAACCAGCAAAAGCAAGCCATGGGCCACACAAGGCTTAGACAAGGCCATAGAAGGCTTGGCCAGAGCCGCATAGAGCCAAAAAGAAATAGCAGTAGTTCTAGAGGTCAGGTACTTGAGACCATAAGTAAACACCAAACCCCCTCCATGACAGCCCAATCAAAATTAACCCCAACCCCCCAAAGAAAGGGCCCTCTAGTCAGCCAGCAACCCTTCTGGACCAGAAGCCTCAACCCACCAGAACCCATGACCAAGCAGGTAAGATACATCAGCCCCAACCAGGGCCAACAGCAGCCCAAACAAAACCCTTCTGGCCCCACCAAAATCAGCTCACTTTGAAGAAAACCCCTACTCCTGCAGCCCCAAAAAGAGTGGCAAACTAACCACAGCAGCTCAGCCCACCACCTATCCAGCTTTGGACCACAGACCCCATGACTTATGGTAAAAACACAGGGCCAGAACCTCAGCAAGACCAACAGCCCAATACCCATGCCCAACCCAGTTTGCCCCCAGGCTTTATAAACCGAAGACAGCCAACAGAAAGCACAAGCCATAGCCAACCAAACTCCATATAAACCAAAAATTAAACCCAATCCACGCATGAGATGGCAGCCAAAAAACTCCTTGCAAACCATCCAAAGAACAATAGAGCCTGCAACACCCAAAGCCTTAGCAACCCTACAACAACTCCTCCACCATAAGCCTTTCTAGGTGAGGTGGACCCAGCCTCTGTATAACCGGGAAAAGCACCAGATCGACCAAAAGCACCCAACCAAATCCAAGACCAGGACACTCCTCCAAGCAGGCATAATCGAGCCCCTTGCCACAGCCAACCAAAGCGAATAATCAATCCGGAAGCTGCTTCCATCATAGCAGCCCGAGAAGATGTTTACATAGCAGCCCCTCACAGCCTTGTACTGGAACCAGAGGACCCCAACGTTACTCCCAGTCTTCTTAGCCCAGCCCAAAAACAGTTGAGACCTGCAATCCCACATCCCCAAACCAGACCAACCAGCAGCCCAAATACACTTGTTTAGCCAATAACAGAAAACAGAGCCTTTGCACCAGCTAAACATATCCCCCAACCCAACCCGATGATGAGTCTGCATCTCACAGCCACTCCCAACCCCATCACAAGTGATCACCCACCCCTTCAAAGCCAAATGAACCCACCCTCTAAACAGCCTGAAAAAAAGCCAGATCGCACAGACCCCAAAAAAACAGGCAAAACACAGCAACCTGAACCATAAACATCAAAGAAGACCAAAAAAGCACAAACAACCAGCAGCAAAACCAACCAAAACAACCTGAACCAGAATACAGCAGCCATAAAAAACACAAGAAAAAAAAAGATAGCTGCACCAAAAAACAACGACCCAAGGACTTAGAATTGGCCTGCCATCATGGCAGCCATCCCATTAGCCTCCTCCTCCACATCCTCAATAGCATAGGTCATATCTAGGCCTAAAGCAGTAACCTGTTCCCTAAAGAAGACCCACTCAGCAACCGTCCACACCATCATATGCTTGGCCTTGACAGCCTTAGCATTCGAATTGAGGGCTTTCAAGATGGCCTGTTTCTTATTTTCAGGAAGGGGCTGGACACTCTTCACATCCAAAAGATTATCCTCCATGAAATCCTCATCATCTACAACCAAGTATTCAGGTTCATAGCCCATCCTGGTGCACTGGTTTTGGAAATAAATCCATTCTGCTGTACTCCAGGCATTAGCAACCAGCTTCGGGACCGCGGTAGTACCATTAATGTATCCCATGATCACTGACTTCTTATACTCAGATATGCTAGTGTTCTCCAGGTTATCCCCTGGGGCATGTTCCATAACCGAATCAGGGATGTTTGTGCCTATATCCATGTCCACCTCCTTACTCATAGTGCAGGTAGGGACTTTAGGATTAGGCTTCCCTTGACCCACCACCTCCATAGTCACCACTCCACTCTTTTTCAACCCCTTAGAACTTTCTGGCTGAGCAGTAGTTTCTTCCAACACTGTGAACCGGTTCCCAAGGGTAACACCATCTCCTTCCTTAGACTTACTCACCAAAGACTGATTTTGCTTTCCTTTCCCTTTGTCTCCATTGACTGCTCTAGAAAAATCAAACCCCCCTTCCTCTTGTTGTTATTAGGATGCCCTCCAGCAGTCCTCAAATTATCCTTTCCCTGGCCTGTGACTCCCGTAGCTTTAGAAGTAGACACCCCAGTCTTAAGGCCCTCCACAACCTTACCACTGCTCACAGGAACCACACCTGAATTATTCCCATGCTGAGCCTCAACCGTAGCCTGTTGGATATTCCCTGCATTAGTAGCCATCTCATTTTCCTTATTTCCCTCTTTATCCAGACCCAGGGGCTCTTTCATCCTCTTTTTGCGCTGATTTTCAGCATGACCAAACACCTTGCAGTGTGTGCACACAAGGGGCTTCCACTGATAAGTAACATCTAGACCAATGATGTTTTCCCGCCCAAGTGCACATGAAGGATACTCTACCTCCACAACTTCAGGAAAGTTTGTATCAGCAGAAACCTCCACCATAGCCCGAGCATAACCCAATTTCCCTCGGCCATGGTGACATCTTTCCCTAGTCACTTTGTCCATCAACTTAGGGACACCAATAGCACTCATCGGCCGGCATACAGCCACTTTCGTCCAAAGATCTAGAGGTATGCCATGGATGGCCACCCAAAGAGGAATGGTGGCAGGCTCCTCCTTTCTAACACCCATACCAGGCTTCCATCTGGTCAAAATCAGGGGGATATTCCGGATCATCCAGGGCCCATTTTCCAAAACATCCTACACTCCCTGATCAGCACCAAATCGAAAAAAATAACAACCTGTGGCTGATTTGGTCACATCCTGCAGGTAATATGCAACCCAAAGTCTGCGAACCACCTTGCTAACATAGTTGTAGTCCATGGACGTGCCCAAGAAGTACCCAAACAGATGGTTTGCCAGGGCAAGTTCAGAGGTTTTGACATCCTCATCAGAGAGAACCACCCTTTTTTTACCACTAGGAAGAACAGTTGGAGGGATGAACTGAAGGGTGGCATCAAATTGTTCACTGCCATTTCGAAGAAGATCAGCAAAAGACATGGTTACCTGAGTCGGCTGGGTAGCCTGCTGCTCATCCTCCATAGTCCCGGTGGATTCCATAGTACCTATTAGAATATATTTGTATATTTAGAGAATATATATGTATGTTTAGAGAATATACAGAATGTAAATAGATAGAATATCTTGTGATTTGTTACCATAGATAGATAGAGAAAAGTCAATGTAATTTGTTTATATATTTCGGTATTCAGTAATGAGAAAGGGACAATTTCTGGACTCTATTATGGTATCAGAGCTGTAATCTCTCTGAATACCGAAATTCCTCCTAAACCCTAGTCTTCATCTTCATCTTTAACTCTTCTACTCTCTGCAATGTCAATTTCACTGCCATGGACAACAAGCTTCACCCAGCAATAACAGTCACCAATATTCGAAACTTTATCCCTTTCACACTCGAGATGGAGAGCGGGCAATATAACTCGTGGGCTGAACTTTTCAAGATCCATTGTCGCGCCTTTCAGGTTAGCGATCATCTTGACCCAAAATTGAAGCAGGCTGCTTCAACAGGCTCTTCTTCTGATAAAGAAAAATCTCCTGCTGTTGATCTTGCTCTTTGGTCTCGAATCGATGCTATAGTTCTCCAATGGATCTATAGCACGATTTCCAACGATCTTCTTCATACTATTTTAAAGCCTAACTCGACTGCTGCTCAAGCATGGCAAGCATTAGAAAGCATCTTCCAAGACAACCAAGGTTCAAGAGCGGTGTACTTGGAACATAAATTTGTCACTAACAAATTAGACAGTTTTCCTAACATCTCTGCTTATTGTCAATCTCTAAAAATGCTATCTGATCAGTTAGCTAATGTTGATGCTCCAATTTCAAACCAACGCCTGGTCCTCCAATTGATAGCTGGCTTAAATGAATCCTATGAAAATATAGCCACAATCATTCAACAAACCAACCCACTCCCAGACTTCTATGACGCGAGATCTAAATTAATTTTAGAGGAGACAAAGAAACAACATCAAGCTGCAAACAATACTCCTGTTTCTGGATCTGCACTCTATTCTTCTTCTCAAATGCCACATACTGCTTCCCCGTCTCGATACACGACTGATTCTCGTGGTTCCTCTCAGCATGGTCGTGGTGGTAGGGGACGGGGCAAAGGCCGCCACCAGAACAGCAACCGTGGTGGCAGATCATTCAACAACTCCTATCAGCCCCAATATCATCATCACCAACACCAGGCCCAGTCATATCAGCAGCGGCCCACCCAGCCTTGGTCCACTCCTACTACACCATGGATAAACCCACCTTGGGGTGCTACACCATGGGTTGGATTCCCTCCTTGCCCATATCCATCAGCACCTACCAGATCACATGGCCCAACACCCACTGCTGCCCCAGGAATTCTTGGTGCTCGACCACAACAGGCTTATACAGCCTCTGAAGCCAGCTACACCCCAACTGACTTGGAGCAGGCGTTCAACACCATGTCGTTATCTCAACCAGATCCAAATTGGTACCTAGACACCGGTGCTACATCCCACATGACCAACTCGTCAGGTAACTACTCTTCCTATTCTATATTTAATAAAGGTCTAAAAAGAAACATTACCGTTGGGGATGGTACCCATATTCCAATTCACGGATCAGGGCATCAAACACTCCCAAAACCTTTCCCTCCTTTACACCTCAAAAATGTTTTACAGGCTCCAAATCTGATTAAAAACCTAATTTCTGTTAGAAAACTAACCCGTGATAACCACATTTCTATCGAATTTGACCCTTTTGGTTTTGATGTGAAGGACTTCCCGACGCGGATACCAATTCTTCGATGCAATAGCCAAGGAGACTTGTACCCGCTTACATTCTCTTCTTCCTCCCAAGTCAATGGCCACTCAGCTTTCAACACCATCACCAAAGATCTTTGGCATCAACGTCTCGGACATCCTGGATCATTTATTTTTTCTGCATTAAAGAACAATTTGTCTTTTGTTGATTCTAATGTTAATCATTCTAAACTATATTCATCTTGTGTGTTTGGAAAACATATTAGATTACCATTTCGTGATTCAGTAAATTACACATGCTTACCTTTTGATATTATTCATAGCGATCTCTGGACATCTCCAGTCTTAAGCTCAGGTGGACACCGATACTATGTCCTGTTTTTAGATGACAAAACAAATTTTCTGTGGACATATCCACTTGCACAGAAATCTCAAGTTTTCTCTATTTTTATTCAATTCTTTAACCTAATAAAAACACAATTTAATCACACCATAAAATCCATCCAGTGTGACAATGTAAAAGAGTATGATAATAATTCCTTTCAACAATTTTTTCAACAAACTGGTACTCTTTTTCGTTTTTCTTGCCCTCATACCTCATCTCAAAACGGCCAAGCGGAACGCAAAATACGTTCAATTAAGAACATTATGCGTTCCATTCTTGCTCACTTCTCAGTCCCTAACCATTTTTGGCACCATGCTTTACAACATGCTACTTACCTACACAATATCACACCATCTAAACTTGTTAACAACCTCACTCCCACTCAAATTCTTTATAACAGGTCACCCACATACACACATCTTCGTGTGTTTGGCTGCCTATGTTATCCATTTTTTCCTTCTACTCACTGTTCTTATCACAGGAGAAATATGCATATGGCTCGCATGCTTAATTGCAATCCTGCCATCACTCCTGTAGACACAAAATCTAAACTTAGCAGCACTGAAGGAACTCTTCTCCAGGATGGGGGGACCGAGTACCGCAAGCTTGTTGGGGCATTACAATACCTTACATTCACTCGCCCAGACATTACTTATGCAGTGCAACAAATCTGCATGCACATGCATGCCCCTAGAACCACTCATATGAATGCCCTTAAACGGATTTTAAGGTATCTCAAAGGCACGCTCTCTTTTGGGTTAACCATCAGCAAGTCAGAAAATACTTCACTTGTCTCATACACTGATGCTGACTGGGCCGGTTGTCCAGACACTCGTCGATCCACCTCTGGCTATTGCGTTTATTTGGGTGATAACCTCATCTCTTGGTCCTCTAAACGCCAACCGACCTTACCCCGCTCCAGTGCCGAAGCCGAGTATCGCGGGGTAGCTAATGTTGTATCCGAGACCTGCTGGATTCGTAATCTTCTCTTAGAACTCCACAGGCCTCCAACTCGTGCTACATTAGTTTATTGTGATAATGTCAGTGCCATATACTTAGCAGGTAATCCGGTTCAACATCAACGTACAAAACACATAGAGCTTGATATTCATTTTGTACGTGAAAAGGTAGCACGTGGTCATGTTCGTATACTACACATCCCTTCTCGACATCAGATCGCGAATATTTTCACAAAAGGATTATCACGAGTATTATTCGAGGATTTTAGAGACAGTCTCAACATTCGTCCACCTCCTGCTTCGACTGCGGGGGTATATTAGAATATATTTGTATATTTAGAGAATATATACGTATGTTTAGAGAATATATAGAATGTAAATAGATAGAATATCTTGTGATTTGTTACCATAGATAGATAGAGAAAAGTCAATGTAATTTGTTTATATATTTCGGTATTCAGTAATGAGAAAGGGACAATTTCTGGACTCTATTAGTACCGATGGGTTCCATAGCAGCAGTGAGGTCGACCTCCATAGTACCGGTGGGATTCGGGATGACAGCAACCGAGCTCTCAACTTGCTGAAATCGATGGTCTTGCATAGCCAACGGTTTGTCCTTCATCATAAAGGTAGTTTCATGGAAGAATTCCTTCAGTCGAAGGTCGGCTAATAGAGGGGAAAACCGAACCTTCTGCTTTTCTCTTCGTACCCCTCCGACCATAGGAACCCTAACACCCCCGCCTCTACGGGTGGAGTATTTGGCATACCTTCGTTCCCTTGGTGAAGATTGGTGATCAATAAACTCCATCCCATCCGATTGCTTTTGATTGCCCTCGATCGTATCTATCTTTTCCCCTATCAGGGCTACTTGGCCGGCTCCATTTGTCCCAGCCACTTGCACAGCAGCGCCCTGGGTCGTCTCAGCAACCTGTTCAACCACCCATGGTGGTTTATCCGATGGAAATCCTCAGCCGATGGCTTCATTGGGCGTGAAAAGGGAGGCCGGCTAGAGAGAAAAAATGCAAAAATGAAAAACCATCGGGTTTCGGGTTTCGGGTTTAGGGTTTTTTTTAGGTAAAGGGCAAAGCCCGAAAAAATGTATAACCAACCAATAAAATATTACATGTCGACATTGTAGCACGACTCTGACAAACCCAGATAGGCTACCAAAAACACAATGAACCCAAAGGGCCAAAGACTATGAGACAAATACATACAGACATCGGGCTTGGCCCGAAACAAACTAACATACAAACAAAATAAGCACACCAAGCTGGTGGCCCAAAAATTGGCATTAGCCCAAAGAAGTCCAACACTGCAATAAAGCCCAAAGGAAGCCCAACAATTGAAGGAAGCCCAATAATCGAAGGCATCCCAATAATTGAAGCAATCCCAAATGTCTAAGCAAGCCCAATAACCTAAGCTAGTCCAACAATCAAAACAAGCTCAATCAACCACCAAGAACATGTGCCATCCACTAAGATGGGCCCGAACATAACCATAATCCCTCATTGAGGCCTGCCCAAAACAATCAAAGCTCGTACGAAGAAGCCTAATAGCAGCCCAGAAGCAGCAGTTAAGCAACCCAACACAGCAGCCCAAGATCAAGGCATAAGTCCCCACAGCTCTACCTATAAACCTAGCAACCAGACACAATGGCAAGGACACAGGCCAACGGCGAAGGAAGCAGGGCCACACCAGGCCAAGATGGGGCCGCACAAGCCAAACCAGAACCACCAGGCAATTCATAGGCCGCAGCCGACCAACAAAAGGCAACCGGCCACCCAGGCACCACCTAGCAACAGGAAGCGGCCATAGGGCCAGGACCTCATAGCGGAGCGAAACCAGCAGCGACCACCAGCTATGCATATGTTCCTTACAAGGCCAAACCCTATTGGGCTGGGAGTGGGCCGCAGCTGGCCCAGAAGTGACCACAACCAAGTCAGCATGAAGACCAATAGGGGCTGCAGCATGCATAACTGAACCCACATAGGCATGCACCCCCACTTCCTTCCCACAACCCATCCTATAACCACTTCCCCTACCAGTATCACCATAGTCAGCCATCTGTTCATCAGGCCAGGTCCAGATCAGACCGCAACAAAGCTTCAACAAAACAAAATTCCCCAAATAGCAGCCATAAACCAGCCCATCATTTGCTTGCCAAACAGACGGAACAGCCCAAAAAGTGACGACTCCGAGATCTAACCCAAACATATTAACAAAGCCAGATCTAGGATCATCAACCCAAAAAGAATCTCTAAAAATCAACCACCAAAAGATAAAACCCAGGGGCCTATTACCCTGGCCAGAAAACTGAACAAACCCATCACCCAAAGGCCAGAAACCAGAGAGGATACCACCCCACCATCCTCTTATATTTCCCTTCCAAGAGAGATAGTACCAACCCCAAAACAAAGCAAAAAACAACCACACAGCAGAGACCCTAACAGGACCGGGCACCTACCGGCAGACCAAGCCATCGAAACCAAACACAAAGGGGACCCCCTCTCAAAACCAGCCCTATCACAAGCAAAGACCTCAACAACGACAAAACCGACATAAACTAATATATAGGCAGCCATAGAAAACAAGCAAAAGCGGCTGCAAACCCAAAAAAACAACAACAAAAAGACTTAGAACTGGCCTGCCATGAAGGCAGCCATCCCATTATCTTCATCTTTAACGTCCTCGACCGCATAAGTCAAGTCTAGGCCCAAACATTCAACCTGAGCCTTAAAATAAACCTAGGGTTCGGGGTTTGGGGGGCGGGGTTGGGGTTGGGGCAGGGTAGGGTTTAGGGTTAGGGTTTAGGGTTTAGAGGTTAGGGGTTTCGGGTTTCGGGTTCGGGGTTCGGGGTCCGGCGTTCGGAGTTCAGGGTTCGGGGTTCCGGGTTTCGGGTTGGGGTTTCGGGTTTCGGGTTTTTTTTGGGTAAAGGGCAAAGCCCGGAAAAATGTATAACCAACCAATAAAATATTACATGTCGACAAGAGGGGCATACCCCCCTTTGTAGCACCACTCTGACAAACCCAGATAGGCTACCAAAAACACAATGAGCCCAAAGGGCCAAAGACTATGAGACAAATACATACAGACACCGGGCTTGGCCCGAAACAAACTAACATACAAACAAAATAAGTACACCAAGCTGGTTGCCCAAAAATTGGCATCAGCCCAAAGAAGTCCAACACTGCAATAAAGCCCAACAATCGAAGGCAGCCCAATAATTGAAGCAATCCCAAATGTCTAAGCAAGCCCAATAACCTAAGCTAGTCCAATAATCAAATCAAGCTCAATCAACCACCAAGAACATGTGCCATCCACTGAGATGGGCCTGAACATAACCATAATCCCTCATTGAGGCCTGCCCAAACCAATCAAAGCTCGTACGAAGAAGCCCAATAGCAGCCCCGAAGCAGCAGTTAAGCAACACAACACAGCAGCCCAAGATCAAGGCATAAGTCCCCACAGCTCTACCTATAAAACTAGCAACCAGACACAATGGCAAGGACACATGCCAACGGCCAAGGAAGCAGGGCCACACCAGGCCAAGATGGGGCCGCACAAGCCAAACCAGAACCACTAGGAAATTCATAGGCCGCAGCCGACCAACAAAAGGCAACCGGCCACCCAGGCACCACCTAGCAACAGGAAGCGGCCATAGGGACAGGACCTCATAGCGGACCGAAACCAGCAGCAACCACCAGCTATGCATATGTTCCTTACAAGGCCAAACCCTATTGGGCTGGGAGTGGGCCGCAGCTGGCCCAGAAGTGACCACAACCAAGTTAGCATGAAGACCAATAGGGGCTGCAGCATGCATAACTGAACCCACATAGGCCTGCACCCCCACCATTTCCTTCCCACAACCCATCCTATAACCACATTCCCGTACCAGTATCACCATAGTCAGCCATCTGTTCATCAGGCCAGGTCCAGATCAGACCGCAACAAAGCTTCAGCAAAACAAAATTCTCCAAATAGCAGCCATAAACCAGCCCATCATTTGCTTGCCAAACAGACGGAACAGCCCAAAAAGTGATGACTCCGAGATCTAACCCAAACATATTAACAAAGCCAGATCTAGGATCATCAACCCAAAAAGAATCTCTAAAAATCAGCCACCAAAAGATAAAACCCAAGGGCCTATTAACCTGGCCAGAAAACTGAACAAACCCATCACCCAAGGGCCGGAAACCAGAGAGGATACCACCCCACCATCCTCTTATATTTCCCTTCCAAGAGAGATAGTACCAACCCCGAAACAAAGCAAAAAACAGCCACACATCAGAGACCCCTAACAGGACCGGGCACCTACCAGCAGACCAAGCCATCGAACCCAAACACAAAGGGGACCCCCTCTCAAAACCAGCCCTATCACAAGCAAAGACCTCAACAACGACATAACCGACATAAACTAATATATAGGCAGCCATAAAAAACAAGCAAAAGCGGCTGCAAACCCAAAAAAACAACAACAAAAAGACTTCGAACTGGCCTGCCATGAAGGCAGCCATCCCATTATCTTCATCTTCAACGTCCTCAACCGCATAAGTCAAGTCTAGGCCCAAACATTCAACCTGAGCCTTAAAATAAACCCAGGGTTCAGGGTTCGGGGTTTGGGGGGTGGGGTTGGGGTTGGGGTTGGGGCAGGGTAGAGGGTTTAGGGTTTAGGGTTTAGGTTTAGGGTTTAGGGGTTTGGGGTTTGGGGTTGGGGTTTGGGGGTTCCGGGTTCCGGGTTTCGGGGCTACTTGGCTGGCTCCATTTGTCCCAGCCACTTGCACAGCAGCGCCCTGGGTCGTCTCAGCAACCTGTTCAACCACCCATGGTGGTTTTTTCGATGGAAGGGGCTGAGGAATGGAATCCTAAGACGATGGCTTCATTGGGCGTGAGGAATGGAATCCGCAGGGTGGCCGCACCAGGCCGCACCAGGCCGCAGGCCACCCATCCTTTCTACCTATCAGCCGCACAGAGATAGCAGCAAGACCCCACCAACATCCAACCCAACGCAGGCCCTTAACGCCCCAAAAAGCCACCATGCAGCTGCCAAGGGACCCAGCCATATCCCCCTCAAACCAACCCAAAAAATACCACCTACTATTGTTGGGGGGGATCCATTTCATGTCTCCAATCACAGATTTGCCAACCCACATACAGCAAGCCGACAACAAAGACTCCATATCAGTCAAACAGCCCCTAACAGCCTCCACATAGCCGCTCCTATTCAGCTCCAAGCAGCCCCCAATCCCCATACTATACAGCAGGCCATCTCCATCTCCTGGATACCCAAAGCCGCAGCCCAACAACACCTGCAGGCCCAAATCAGCAGCCTCAAAACAAACCCAAGACCTGCCAAAATCTCCTTTCCAACACAGAAAATTCCAGCCCCTATACATCCGGAAAAAAATCCATAGTTCCCACAAACCAAAACCAAGCTCCAAAAAGAACTCAAGGAAACCAAACAACACCTGAATCTGAGGACACAAACCATGAACCCCAGCACCAAGAATATCAAGAATCAAAAGAGCAAAAAAACTACACACACAACCGCAAAGCCAAAACCAAAAATAAACTACAATCCATAAATTATGCATAGTTATGTTTATCCCCCCTCCTAGCCTTAAACTGGCCAGCCATAAAGTTGGCCATTCCATTGGCCTCCTCCTCAACATCTTCAATGGCATAATCATGGTCAATCCCTAACTGAGTCACCTGATTCTCGAAATAGTCGCATTCAGCCGGGGACCACTTAACTGTATCAGTGGCCTTTACAGCTTTGGCCTTGGACTTGAGAGCCTTTAAAATGGAGGCTTTAGCAGCCTCAGATATGTCATCTTGCTTACTAGGAGTGCTGACATCTTGGGCCTCCATAGGGTTGTCTTCATAATATTCCTCATCATCACGAACCAAGTAGTCCGGGTCAAGTTCCAACAATAAACACTGATTTGTAAAAAAACTCCCATTCAGCCGAGGTCCAAGAGTTAGCTACAGAATCTGGAACAGCTCTGGTGATGTTAATGTATTCCAAAATACGGTTCTTCTGTTGCTCCGAAACAACACCATCAGGGGGCGGGTACCATTAGCCCTGTTTAAGCCAGAATAACCACCAGGGCTGGTGATGGACTTAGGAAGAATCCTGCCCACCTCAGGCTCAACAACCATGTTTAAGACACAAGAACCTAGCTCCTTATCCCCCTTGCCACAGCCCCATCCTCGGCAACCTCCAAAATAGAGAACCGATTGTTAGTTCCAAGACCTGAGGAAGTTTCCCCTTGTCATTTTTACTAGCAGCCCTCACCTTATCCCCCATACTATCAATGACATTCTTCTCCTTTTTAACAGTGTTCTCATTGGCTTTTCCCCTATGGCCATTAACAGCCCTAGTAAAGTTAAACCCACTGTTATTCTGCTTTTTGGCAGCTATATGCTGGCTGCCATTAGGAGATCCCTTTTTTTCCCCATTAGAAACCTTATGTTGCACTTCCATATCCCCTGGTCTAGCAGCTACTGGGTCATTCATTTTCCCAATTCCTGCACTACCCTCTTGATTTCCCTCTTTTCCACCCCTCTGACTTTCCCTTTCCTTTGTACACGGCTCTGCAGCCTCCTTATCCAACTTCTCCTCCCCAATACTAGCCATCAGTCTTTTTCTTGCACTGTGAGGGGGAGTGTCTATACACCTTGCAAGCATTGCACCTAGGGGGACCCATTGATATGACACAGGTAAAGTCACAATCCGGGCAGGGGTAGACTCTGTAGCAGGGTATTCAACCTCAACCTCATCAGGGAGCTTTAAAGCAGTTGAGACTTCTACTAGAACTCTAGCAGATCCAATCTTACCCCTTCCATGCACAAATCTTTCCCTAGTGACCCTATCCATAGCCTGAGGAACACCAATGGTACTCATGAGCCTACTAACTCCAACCTTGGTCCATAAATCAATTGGGATACCATGAACAGAAACCCATAACGGTATAGTTTCGGATCAGCTTTATCCATACCCAAACCTGGCTCCCACCTATTCAGGAAAATAGGAACATTTCTTATAAGCCAAGGCCCATTCTCCATCACATCATTAAGGCCTTGTTCACTTCTAAACTTGAAAAAATAATAACCAGCAGCATTTTTAGTCACTTCTTCCAATTCATAAGCACTCCATAATCTTTTAACAACAGTAGTAACATAGTTATAATCCATAGATGATCCCAAAATATACCCATATAAATTCCTAGCAAAATCAACTACAGCCTGTTTAACATCTTCAACTGAAAGCACAACTCTTCTCTTTCCGTCTTCAGATATCATAGGAGGGATGAAATCCAAGGTGGTGTCCAGAAAATCATTATTAATTTTCAACTTATCAGCAAAAGAGTTGCCTGTTAGGTTAGTAGCCAGGGGGGAGGATTCACCTTCTGTTACTCGCACTTCAGGGACCAAATTTTGTTGCTGTTGGACCACTGATTTCCCAATTACCATCGGAGACGCATCTTTACTAACCTGTAATTGCTCAATCGGGAAAGAGGGTAGCCGACTAGTGTCCGAAACAGTCGAACCAGGTTGGTGATTGACCTGATCTGAGACTGGACGCGCATCCATCATCTCCTTAGTCTGACGAACGAACTCTCTAACCCTCATGTCTCATAGCAGGGGCGAGTACCTCCATGATTGCTTTTTTCTGCGAATACTCCTAAAGCTTTGGAGTTGGACACCCGTATGAGCCCTGTGGTTGCCATAGCCATTTGCTTTTCTACTATTTGCAGTTTTACGACCCTTAAGGGGTGAGGTAGGAGGAGACTCATCATTCACCTGGTCGTGAACCTCCAAATCACGATGTTCATCCCCAATTTTGCCAGCCGAAGTCAACTTTTTTCCAATCGCCTTAGTGAGAGGCTCAATCAAATTCGGTTCTCTGGGGTCAATCAAACCCCCCAGGTTACAAAGAGGAGTCGCTCCCTCAAGATGGGTATCCGGTGGTCGATTATTGTCAGAAATCAGTGGAGTAGCTCCACT
Source organism: Mikania micrantha (assembly GCA_009363875.1). Lineage (NCBI taxonomy): Eukaryota > Viridiplantae > Streptophyta > Magnoliopsida > Asterales > Asteraceae > Mikania > Mikania micrantha. The sequence goes on along the minus strand of CM018687.1, from coordinate 4,092,367 downwards.
AATTGATGGTTTCATTGGCTGAAGAAGATGGAATCGGCAGAGCGAATTTTTAGACGAAGAAAGTAGAGAGAGAAAGAAATTTGCAAAATGACAAAACCATAGGATTAGGATTTAGAGTTTTTTTTTTTTTTTTTTTGGATAAGGGCATTTTTCCCTGAAAAATATATAACACCAAAGAAAACGATTACAACCCAAAGAGGGCATACCTTCCTGATATACAATACGTTCCTAACCTATGTTTAGGAACCCAAAAAATGACAGGGATGTATTTCATCCCATCACCCCACCTACACAAAAAAGGGGTGTAAACACTAACCCAAGTACAAAAACTAATACAACCAAAAGACCAATACATACAATGAGAAATACAGAGAACTAGAATAATACAAGGAGCCCTATAGTAACCATAGTGCTGATGTAGCTTGTTTCCCTTATCATAGAGCAATATATGAGGAACATTCCACATCAACACCAAAAGAGGGCAACGGAACCAAATGTAAAGCCCGTGGAAAAAAGCAATGCACAAGTAGGGATGCCACATATGAACCCTCATCCTATGCCAGCAGCAAAGGTCGCCAATGGAAGAATGCTCAGCCCAACTGCAAGTCCCCATAGTAGTCAATAGGTAGGACTGAATAAGCCCAATAACAAAGCAGCTCTTCACCAGATGACCCAATGAGATATCAAGCAACTGATGACCCAAAGACCCAATAAGATAATGCAGCCACACAATTGACGGCTGCACAACACTCCAAATTTCCCAACCCTTAGCAGTACCACAAGTAAGCTGCCTAGTAGACAGAGGTAGGCCACCCAACCCAACCCCAATCGAACTAGCAAACCCAGCCAAAAAATGTCGTCCATCCAACCCATGATCTGCTTCGTTAATCCATACAGCGAAGATAAAATTGACCCAAGAAAAAGTGGGGCAGCGGTGGATGATAGCACTCATAACCCAACCCAAATGAGTATACCCAGTAGCAAGATTGTTGCTACAACAGTAAGTTATAGTATCCAATTGATACACAAACCCACTCCCAACCCACTGCATAAGCCTATGTTGGGGCCCAGAACCATAGAACACATCCATGCACTTGCTTCTGGTAAAGCCCAAACTATGCCAAAGCAGGTGAATAATCCCAACAGTACTCATGTAGCAGCTAATCAAGGAAGAACTGATCACAAGCCCAACCCAGTACTTTAGCCCATCCCAAAATCGATAGTGAATAGGCCCATAAAAACACAAGCAGCAAGAGCAACTCACCAAATGTGGATCCAAAGAATGCTTATGAATCCCATTCTTGACCAAGTTGAGACAGCAGCACAGCCACACCATATGGCCGAAAACCCAACCCCTAGCAGCCTCATAATAGTGCTTTTCAGAATACAAAAGCAGACCACCTAGCCCAAACCCAAACCGAGTAGCAAACCCAACACCCTTTCTCCCAGTCATGGGGGCATTAGCCCAGCCCAACCTCTGAACACCAGCCCTAGTCCACCTAGCAGAGATGGACCAGCTAAGCAAGTGGCCCCCATGGAAGATGGCCCCCACAGCCCAATACAAATGGACATACCCAGGAGCAATTTTCCTAAAGCGCCACCTAAACCAGACCCAATAATTGTAGTACCAATGGACCCAACCCAAGAGACCAAAGGCCCCAGTCTCATCCTTACACCGACCCCCCCATGATCTGAAGTTGGAACAATAATAGCAGCCATACCAAAAAACCCAACCCATAGGAACAGAGAACCCATAGCTGCCCTTATAACAACCCCTCCACCTGCAAATATAAACAAAAGCAGGAGGCCAAAGACAGAGGATAAGAGACGAATAACAAGAAGGGCAAGTGGAAGCCAACCAAGCCAAACCCGACCCCTTGAAACCCAAGACATGTATGTGAATGTGAGTGTAAATGACAACAGCAGTAATAAAGATTTTCATAGGCACTTTATTCTCTAACCAATTTAACCACTCCAGACAATACCTATACTAGGGTTCACAGAAACACACCCACCAAACAAACCAGACATATTTCAAACTTAACAATCTATGGCTAACCATCAGTGTATGCAATCTTTAATACTATCAGCCATGTGGTTAAACCTATCTAAACCCCATTCATTCCTGACATGGACTAAGATACTTGAATCCTTGAACCGAAGAGTAAGGAGTCTAATCCTAACCGTGTCCAAAATCAAAGAAGAGCTTTCCTCAACCGGCGATGCCTGTTGTCAAACTCCCTAAGGTTCCTCTCCTGCCATATGTAATACACAGCACCTAGGACTAAACGATTGATGACACTCCAGGCTGAGTTATGATTAATTTAGTTACAGTATTCCTCAATTCTGTCCCTCCAAGAGCCAGTGATGTGGCCCCATTTAGTCTTAGAACAAACCTTCTCCCAGACCTTAGCTGGAAACTCACATTCAAAAAATAAGTGGCTGGTAGAATCTGGCACCAGCTTGCAGAAAGTACACCCAGGAACAGGACCAATATTCCATTTCTCCACCATTACGTGTGTTCGAAGCTTATTTTTAACCGCAAGCCACAGGTTAAAAGCATGCCTAGGGATGTTTTGGGAGAACCAGACCAACTTGGCCCACGGGACAGTAGGACCTTCTTCTTGGATGTCTTTCCAAACAGCACTAACATGGAAAGGTACACGCTTACCTGAGTTAGTTCTCCAATTGAGCTTATCAGGAATATCAGGCCTAAGTTGGCATGGGATAGTAGAGAAGAGGGCAGGGAACCTGGTGCTCCATTCTGGGGGCCATCTCCACAGGTTGTTAGAGACAACATCAGCAACAATACAAGAGTTGCTGAACCCCCCTCACTAATATTCCTGCAAGAAATGACTTTGCATAGGGGCCCCTGCTGATGCCAGTTATCATACTAGGTAGAGGTGGATCTACCATCACCAATGACAGTAATGATATGGGGATGGATGGCTTCTCTTTGCTGAAGAATCTTCCGCCAGCTCCAGCAATCTTCCTTCCTGATGGGAATCTCCCAGAAATTTCTACCCTTAAGATGGTAAATTTCAACCCACTTGACCCATAGAGATTTCTTATGGGATATGATATTCCAGATGTGTTTGGACATAAGGGCCGTGTTCCAAGTTTTTAGGGACTTCAACCCTAAGCCCCCATGGTTAATGGGGGTACAACACTCTTTCCATTTGACTTTGGCCTTGCCACGAAGGAGGGAACCTTTAGTCCACAGGAAGCCACACAGGAGTCTTTCAATATCCCTAAGAACAGTGGCAGGGAGAATGAAAACAGAGGCCCAGTACACTTGCATAGAGTTAAGGACCGATTTGATTAGGAGCAACCTACCAGCAAAGGAGAGGGACTTACTCTTCCAATATTTTATTTTCCTAGTAACCTTCTCAAGCAAGGGGTTGCAATCCCTTTAGTACAATCTGGAAGAAATAAGGGGGATTCTAAGGTATTTGACAGGAAGGGTTCCCACCTTAAAATGGATAAAATCATTAATCTCCCGAATGACATCTAGCTTGACATTTCCAAAATAGACTGTGCTCTTGGGAATACTAGGAGTTAGGCCAGAAACACCCTTGAACTCATCAACAGCATCCATAAGAGTTTCAACCGAAGAACTGTCCCCGTTACAGAACAGGAACAAGTCGTCCACAAAACAAAGGTGGGTGAGGCCAACTTCAGCACATCTCCAATGATACTTAAACTGATCATTGTCCCTAACATGACGAGCAATGATAAGGGAAAGGACCTCCATAACCAGAGTGAAAAGGTAAGGAGCCATAGGGTCTCCCTGACGCAAGCCCCTCTTCCCTTGGAAAAAACCTCTTTGTTCCCCATTCACATTAATGGAAAAAGAAGTAGACATGACACACATCATGATCCATTGGATCATCCGTTGTGGGAATCCAAAATGAGAAAGGCATTTATGGAGGAAGGACCATTCAACAGTGTCGTACGCTTTTTGGATATCGATTTTGAAAGCACACTTGGGAGGGCCCATATTCCTATGATAGTTCCTGAGAAGTTCCTGAGTGATAAGGATGTTATCACTAATCTGCCTACCTGGGAGGAATGCACACTGGTTCGCACTCACCACATGATCCAGGGCACCTTTGATACGATTGCTAATGATCTTGCTAATGCACTTGTATGTGACATTGCAACAAGAGATAGGTCTAAAGTCGGTGACCTTTGTAGGGGCATCTACCTTTGGGACAAGAGCAATGATAGTGGCATTAACCTCCTTAAGGAGATTAGAATTTCTAAAAAAATTCCTTGATAGCAGAGCAAAAATCAGGCCCCACAATGTCCCAGGACGCCTTAAAAAATTTGGATAAGAAGCCATCCGGTCCAGGAGCCTTGTTATCATCTATATCAAAGAGAGCACCCTTTATTTCTTCATCCGAGATCAGGTTGACCATACTATCAGCAACATTATGAGGGATGGTTCTGGTAAACAGGTCATGAGGGTTCCAAATCTCCTCCACAGTAGTTGTCTGGCTCAAGATGGATTCAAAGTGGTTAACAAACTGAGCAGCCATTGGGGGTCCCGTGGTAAAGTGACCCCGAGAATCCTGAGCTGCATGAATCCGGCGCCTGTTTTTGTTGCTAATTAAGACCTGATGGAAGTATCTGATCTTTTGGTCGCCTTCACCCAGCCAACTGATTTTGGTTCTCTGCCTAAGGAAGGACTCTTCATCCCTAACAGCTGACCTATAAGCATCCAGATAGACTTGCTCTTCATGCCTAAGATCTGTGTTAGTAGGGTCATCAGTAACTTCAGCTTGAATATTCTCCAACTCCTGTTTCATAATTCTGACATTCTCAAAAATGTTTCCCTGCTTACGGTTGAGGGCTCTCAAAGGGGTTTTTAGCCTCTTCAATTTAGAGACCAACGAGAACATATGAAACCCCTGGACAGGTTGTTCCCACAAGGCTTTAACAGTGGGCAAGAAAGCCTCTTTCCCAGTCAGAAAGTTGGCAAATTTAAAGGGCCTGGGGGTCTTCCTTACAGCAGAAGGGATAGAGAGCACTATGGGACAGTGATCAGAAATAAGGAAGGGTAGGAATTGAGCATAGGCCGTGGGATAAGCTTGGAAAAATTGACCATTGGACATAGCTCTGTCAAGTTTCTTAAGCAACCCAAGCAGGTTACCCGGGCTTTTATTCCAAGTGAATTTAAGACCTGACATGCCAATATCCTCAACCTCAATGTCAAAAACACATTCTCTCAATTATGTCATGCTGTTAGAAACTTGGGAAGACCCCATAGATCTTTCAGTTGGGTCCATGATGGCATTAAAGTCACCAAGTAACACCCAAGGGTCAGAACCTACAAGGGACCTATGAATTCTAAGAGCCTCCCAACAGTGCCTTCTAGGAATTTGGCGATGATAGGCATAAACAAAAGAGCAGTAAATCGAGGGACTACCATTAGTAGGGTGCAGGAGGCAATGAATAACTTGCGAGTGACGCTTAACCACCAAAAGGGACACAACAGAGGGGTCCCACCATATGATAATCCTAGTATTTCCCTCAGATTCATTGCAGTTGGAGTCCCACTCCCATTTCCCAAAGACCCGAGTACAAACCTGGTGGAGTTTAGATTTGGCCAAGTGGGTCTCCAAAACACCTATAACACTAATGTTCTTATTCAAAATGTGCTCTTTAACCTGATTTTGACTAGTGACATTCGAAATGCCTCTAACATTCCAAGCAGAGATGTGCATCTCCATCTAAACAATATGTGGGGGGTTGGGTACTAGGTTCCCTGATTCACCCTCAGTACCTCGATCCAACTCATTACCAATGAGTTGAGCCATATCATTATCCTCTGGTTCTACATCCTCTACACTATAGGTTGGGTCAATTCTAAGCACTTCCAGTTGGTGGTGAAAGAATTCCCACTCACCAGGCTCCCATGTTTGCTGGTCCACCGCCCTAACGGATTTGAATTTTAGGAGCCTGTTTGTTATAGCCCATTTTTGGCCATCCGTGATGCCAAAATCAATGGATTCCTCATCACTCTCATATTCAGCCTGATTCTTGCCCTTTGTGGTGCTAGCAGCTTTGGTTTTCCCCTTCTTTGGTCTTTCTGCAGTTACCAGCTTACCCGTGCAAACTGAGGCTTCAATATCCATCATAGAAAATCCATCTTCTACCAACAGATCAAATTGGTTAGAATTAGAGACTCCTGAACCAGTAGCAACCCTGTTATGGCCTTGCCCAATGGCTGCAGATTGCGGTTTTGGGGGTTTAGAGATGTTCCCCTTGCCAGCCACTACTGGCCCCTTACCTCGATTACTGGCAGCAACAACATGAGCACTATGCAGCATGCTCATTTTCGTTTGCACATGGGGATCACTACTGGTGTTGTATTTCTGCTGAGGTCCACTCCTAGAAGATCCAACATTGGGTCCCGCGTTTCTAACTCCTCCCTGATTTGGCTTTTTCATCTGCCTAGCACCATGTGAAGGAATTTTCTTATAAGTCTTAATGACAAAACCATCCTCATCTTGCTCTTTTACTGCACCATTTCCACTGTTATTGTTTGAGTGTTTTGGGCTAGTGGCTTTCAACTCATCCTCAGATCTGGGCCTAACTTTACACATTTAGAGGGAGTGTCCAAAAATGTTGCAGTGGCTACACACTGCCGGTCTCCACTGGTATGAAACATGAAGGGTAGCAATCCTAGCAGGCCTATTACCTATTGAGGGGAATTCAAGCTCTATTTCATTGGGCAAATTACTAGAGGCTGCAACCTCAACCAAGACTCTAGCATATCCTATCTTGCCCATTTGACTCTCACACTCCTCTGTAACTCTATCCATAAGCAGGGGAACACCTAGGGCACTCATGATCTTACTAAGACCCTTACCAGTCCAAAGTTCTAGGGGGACATTATGGACTGTGATCCAAAGGGGAATAACACTTGGTTCAATCTTCTGAAGACAAAGGCCCAGTTCCCATTTTTGCAGTAAAATAGGAACGTTGTTAACTAACCAGGGGCCATTAGAGAGGGCTTCATTCATCCCTTGTTCACTTTTGAATTTGAAATAGTAATACCCAACAGAGCTTTTGGATATACTGTCTAAATCAAACTGTTTCCATATACGCCTAAATGTGCTATTGACTACATTGAAGTCCATGGAAGTTCCAAAGAAATAACCATACAAATACAGAGTAAATGTGGATACAGAATACCTCAGATCATCTTCTGAGATGAGGACACGTTTCCCACCATTAGGGGTGACAGAAGGTGGAATGAATTCTAACCTAGTACGCTCATTTCCATTGTTCAGCTTCATCTTGCTACTATTTGAAACCTTACCTGTAACATGATTCTCCCAAACATTCTGTTGATGTGCATTTCGATTGGGATCAGAATTATTCATCAGGGGGCCACAACCAGCGGTGGTCGGACCCGAGTTTGGGATGGGGACGGGGTTCACAGCCGGACCACTGTCACCCGCACCATGATCAGCCAAGTTTTCATCCTCATCCGTCTCATATTTCGATTCATAGGACATTTCCTCATCGATTATGGGAGCTTCGTCCAGAAATATGGCCGGAGAAAAGGGAACAGAAGCTTCCAAATTGAGACCACATACCTCTTTCATCGACATCACTGTGTCTGCCCATACCATTGTCGCATCATTAGGGTCGCCAGGAGGTTGGGTAGAGATAACAATTCCAGTTCCAACATCCAATAAACCTACCTGCGCTCCATTGACCTCCTCAACGAACCTGTTGCCATTGAGATTGACGAATTTGGTGTTGCTCCCTCCACTCAGCATCATGCCAGTCGACTCCTTTTTCTGACTTCGAATTCACAGCTAGTGAAGAAACTCCACGCTTCCCAGTTCCAGCATCCAATGGGGGGAACGAATTTGGATCTGGTGGTTTCTCCACATGGGGGATGAAGTTATTTGAAGGTTCCATACACGTGGTAAACCTAGAAGAAAGCTTGAGGGGATTTGGCGTAAGGTGAGAAGAAACCAGGCGCCAGAGAGAATTTCCTAGAGAGAGAAAAAAATTGAGCAAATGAAAATCCTTAAGGTTTAGGGTTTAGGGGTTCGGGTTTCGGGTTTCGGGTTTCGGGTTTCGGGTTTAGGGTTTGGGGTTTGGGGTGGGGTTGGGGTTTGGGGTTTGGGGTTCGGGGTTCGGGGTTCGGGGTTCAGGGTTTCGGGGTTCGGGTTTCGGGGTTCGGGTTTCGGGTTTAGGGTTTAGGGGTTCGGGGTTTAGGGGTTCGGGTTCGGGGTTTCGGGTTAGGGGTTTCGGGTTAGGGGTTTGGGGTTTGGGGTTCGGGGTTCGGGTTTTTAGGATGTTTAGGGTTTAGGGTTTAGGGTTTAGGAGTTAGGGTTTTTAGGGTTTAGGGTTTTTAGGGTTTAGGGTTTTTATGGTTTAGGGTTTTTAGGGTTTTAAGGGTTTTGAGGGTTCGGGGTTCGGGGTTCGGGTGTGGGTTTGGGTTTGTGGTTTGGGGTTTGGGTTTTGGTTTTTAGGGTAGGGGTTTCGGGTTTGGGTTTGGGGTTTGGAGTTTGGTTTTTAGGGTTTTTCGGGTTGGGTTTCGGGTTTAGGGTTTAGGGTTTAGGGTTTAGGTTTTAGGGTTTAGGGTTTCGGGTTTCGGGTTTGGTTTTTGAGGTTTTTAGGGTTTCGGGTTTCGGTTTAGGGTTTAGGGTTTATGGTTTGGGGTTAAGGGGTTTGGGGTTTTGGTTTTTAGGGTTTTCGGGTTTCAGGTTTCGGGTTTCGGGTTTTTTTTCTTTTTTTTTGTTTTTTTGGGTAAAGGGCATTTTGCCCGGAAAAATATATATCACCAAAAGAAAGACTACAGACCAAAGAGGGCATTCCCTCCCGAAATACAATCCATTCCTAACCTAGGTTTAGGATCCCAAAAAATGACAGGGATATATTTTATCCCATCACCCCAGCTATACAAAAAAGGGGTATACCTATGAGACAAAAAACAGAGGCCTATACAACTAAATAACCAATACATACAAAGTAAAATACAACAAATAGTAGTGATCAAAATGGCCCTAGCCGGCGGGGTTGGATCGGAGTCCCCGTCGGGCGGAAGGTTCCCGGGGCGTGATATCGCGGGTGATAATCGTGATGATCAGATTGTTTACATAGCATCAATGTTTAAGAATAACTAAGCACAATCAAATGATAACTAGGATTACAAAGTTAAATTACAATATCAATGTTCTGCAATTTAACTAAGTAAACCTAACAAAAGAATTAAATATTTATATCTTGTATATGTACAAGATATCAAAAGTAATGTGTATCATCAACAAAAGATGTGCTTCACAAAAGTCTACTAGGTCCTCTATCTGGGCCGCCTAGTATGCAATCCAAAGCCTTAGATTAAGCCTGTTCATCACCTAAGAATGCATGTAAGAAAACAAGGTCAACACAATGGTTGGTGAGTTCATAAAGTTTATAAGTTTAAAATAGTCTTAACAAACCTCCTTCGGTAAAACCTTAACCTCATTAACTCCACATGTAATATCCAAATCGGTATGCTTATATATAGGGCATATGTAAGGGACAAGCCCTAGCCAACATCCCACCACATACTAATCCAGATATGACACTGTTGTTAATAATAATTAAGCATTTCACCTACCAATCAACCCATTCATCATCAAAGCTTTTGTTGTCTGTTTCAAAGTTTACAAGTCTATATTTTTTTACAAGTGTTAGTTTCAAAGTATGTTTATCAAGCATCAAGTTTTCACACGCACATAGTTTAGCTGTCCCTAATCCCATATGTGAGTACAAGCTCTGCACTAACAGTCGTTTAGCAATTACGTAGCTCACAGATTAGGTAAGCTTAGTCTAGCAATTACATGTCTCCTATACAAGATAAAAGCTCTGGTTTACCAGTAGTTTAGCAATTACATATCTCATACATAGACACAAGCCACGCATACACAAGTAATTCCAGCAATTAAATATCTCATATAAGCAGACAAAAGCTCTGGATTGCCAGTAGTTTAGCCATTACATGTCTCTTATATAGATAATAGCTTAGCATCGTAATGTTTATGTTTAGCAATTACATATCTCATATAAGCAGACCAAAAGCTCTGGACTACCAGTAGTTTAGCAATTACATGTCTCTTATATAGGTAATAGCTTAGTCTCGATACGTTTATGTTTTACATATATCTCAACCCATAGGTACAAGCCCTGGATTACCGGTAGTTTAGCCATTACGTAGCCTATGATTAGATATATGTACCAGGTTTCATGCACAAGTAGTAGTTTCAAGCATAAAGTTTCAAGTGTTCACACAATGTTTCATCATGAATCCCATAAGTTTGCATCAAGTCTCAAGTTTATAGCATCAAATTTCGCAAGTATAAGCATTCAAGTCTCATGTTCGAAGTATAAAGTCTCACAAGTTTAAGCATTCAAGTCTCATGTCTGAAGTATAAAGTCTCACAAGTTTAAGCATTCAAGTCTCATGTATATGTTTCAAGTCTAAGGCTTTTCAATGATTACTAAGTTCCAAGCATAAGTTTCAACATAAGTATCAAGTTTAAGTTTAAAGCATTAAATAACATCTCAATAATTCTGTGAAAATGTTTAACATGCTTCTCAGTCCCGAAGTAAAACAAATAAGTTTGAAAAGGGACAAATGAACTCACCTTATATCCGAAGTGATTGACTAAGTGAAAGACAAGAATATCCGCGCTCTTTGTTTGTATTTGTTGTAATGTTCACGCTCCTGTATTGATTTCATAATATTTGTAACTTATAAGTATGTGTTGTATTGAGTTGTGTGTATAAGTGTTGGTGTTATCCTTAAGGTTGGCTAACACTGTGTGTCTTGATCTTCATCCGACCCGTAGTTATTTTTCATTGACTTGATATCAATTCCCCACAAGGTTCAAGTTAACTTACTTTGTTATTAAAATCTTTCGCTCCATTTGGATCTCTATTGTGATATATGAATTTCTAAATATAAAAACTTAGGTTTTTAGTTTTAATATTAATCATCTCTAACATATTATAACCCATTTCATATCTATTGATACTTGAACTTTGTGGGCTCTTTGTTAGGTCAAACAAAGAATGAAGTATCCAACTTGAGACGAAGGATAATTGGTTAATGATTTGGGCTTGTTCAATCCAATTGGGCCAAATAGAAATGAGTTGGATATTAATCACTTGGGCTTGGGCTACAAGTGGGCTACAACTTGAACCGTGGCCATGTGATCTTCAGGGTATTGCTGTTGGGGTACAATCTCTCGAAGGGATGATGGTTGGAGAATGACTATCTATCCGGTTGTGTGTGTGTGACCGAGCAAAAAGGGTTGTAAAAACCCTAATTTCCAGAAATTTCAAAGCTTCATACCTGACTTTCCCGTGGGTAAACGCACAGATCGGTTGTACTTTTGCGTAGGAGAGATCAAGGGCTTCAAATGGACACCAAGAACACTAAATTCCACCTAGAAATGAAGGAGATCTTGATGTTTGAAGTGTTGAAATTTTTAGAGAGAAGGAGATGACGAACTTAGGCTAGAGAGAGAGGGTTTGCCAAGAAAATGAATTAAATGTCATCATTCATGGTATATATATCACGAGTGTGTTCGGGTTCGTTTCGGTTGCTCGATTCGCATTTTCGTCGTGTTTCCGGATCGTTACGCGCGTATTTTGTAAATTTAATATAAAGAACTATTTTAGGATGTTTAAAATACGTATATTATCAGAAATTATTATAAATACCGTTGCGTTTATTTATCTTTCGAATTAAATGATTTACACGAAGTTTCGTCAATTCGTACGCGATTTAATAAAATGGTTTAACTTAATTTATTTTATGATAAGTTTCAAAATTGTAAAATAGGAAATATTTTATTTCCTTAAAATTTTGATCGTTCGTGTCTTCATTCGTTTTCGTTCTCGTTTCGTCAGATCGCGTCGCCATCGCGCGTATTCGTTCGAATCGTCATTCGAACGAACACGTCGATGGTTTGGCTTTCTGATTCTTGTTTTCTACTGTTAAGTCATTATTTCAGAACGTTAAACTATCAGAATCATTCGTACAGATCGTCACCTATACGAATAACTCGTCGGTTTAGCATTCCGTAACAACAACTGTTATAGTTTTGTTTTGTTTAACGTCACATACGTTTACACCAAATAATATCACATCAAGTATTTATGTTTCAACACTGTGTTGTCTGACATGTTTTCTGACTGTTAACTCCTAAGATTTCAGTCAGATTCAGACAATCGTTTAATAGTTTCATGTTAATCATAATGTATCAATAGTATAAACGTAGTTTCACGTAATGTCTACCTGAGTTACTGTATACGTTTTACTGTTGCGATCACCGTTCCGGCACGCGTCCGGCACTGGTGTTACAGTCTCCCCTTGTTAGAGAAATTTCGTCCCGAAATTTAAGACTTGTTATTCGGTACGACTTCCTCGGCAAAGAGTTGGGGATACTTGTTCTTCATGTGATCTTCACGTTCCCAAGTAAACTCGGGTCCGCGCCTTGAGTTCCATCGAACTTTAACAATAGGAATACGGCTTCGCCTCAGTTTCTTGACTTTGCGATCCATAATCTCTAACGGTTCTTCAACAAAACGTAAGTTTTCATTCAATTGAATTTCCTCAACTGGTATGATAAGAGTTTCATCGGCTAAACATTTCTTCAAGTTTGAGACATGAAACAATTCATGTACAGCAGTAAGTTCATCCGGTAAGCTCAATCTGTACGCCACAGGACCAATACGTTCGATGATCTCGAACGGTCCCACGTATCATGGTGTTAATTTGCCTTTCTTTGCAAAACGAACTACACCTTTCCATGGAGAAACCTTCAACATGACACGGTCTCCCACTTGGAATTCCAACGGCTTGCGCTATTTGTCGGCATAGCTCTTTTGTCTGCTTCGTGTCGCTTGTAGTCTTTTTTGTATCTGAGCAATCTTGTCTGTAGTTTCTTGAATAAGTTCTGGCTCCGTGATACGATTGTCTCCCACTTCTGACCAACAGATCGGTAACCGACATTTTCGACCATAAAGGGCCTCGAATGGGGCACAACCGATGCTGCTGTGATAACTGTTGTTGTAGGAGAACTCGATTAGTGGCAAATGAGAATCCCAATTACCACCGAAATCTAGAACACAAGTTCTCAACATGTCCTCCAGGGTCTGAATAGTACGTTCGCTTTGACCATCTGTTTGTGGATGATAAGCTGTACTGAAGTTTAATTGCGTCCCCAGAGATTTCTGCAATGGCTGCCAGAACCTTGATGTAAATCTGCTATCACGATCTGAAATGATGGACAATGGCACACCATGGCGTACCACTATCTCATTGATGTAAAGCTTCGCTAGTTTATCCATCGAGTAAGTTTCTCGCATCGGCAAGAAATGAGCAGACTTAGTTAATCGATCAACGATAACCCAAATGGTATCGTGTCCACTGGAAGTGCGGGGTAGCTTGGTGACAAAGTTCATAGCTATCTGTTCCCACTTCCAAAGTGGAATCTCAGGCTGTTCCAGTAAACCTGACGGTTTCTGGTGTTCTGCCTTTACTTTAGCACACGTAAGGCATCTACCAACATACTCAGCTATGTCTTTCTTCATACCCGGCCACCAATAAAATGCCCGTAAGTCTTGATACATCTTATCAGCACCGGGATGCACAGAGTACTTGGTCTTGTGTGCTTCATCAAAAATAAGTTTCCTTAACTCATCTACTGCAGGAATCCAGATACGATCCTTGAAATAAACAAGTCCATCGGGTTTTGTTTCCAACTGTTTCTCCACACCGCAATCAAGTTCTTTCATCAAGTTTTCACGTTTAATAACTTCCTGTTGTGCCTGTATGATGTTGTCATGTAAGCTTGTCTGCACAGTCATTCCCATTGCTCTAACGCGCAAGGGTTTGACCCGTTCCTTCCGGCTCAAGGCATCGGCTACAACGTTTGCCTTGCCCGGATGGTACTTGATTACACAGTCATAGTCATTCAGAAGCTCAACCCAACGTCGCTGTCGCATGTTGAGTTCCTTCTGATCGAATATGTGTTGCAGACTTTTATGATCAGTGAATATGGTACACTTGGTGCCATACAAGTAATGCCTCCAGATCTTCAGTGCAAATATCATAGCTCCCACTTCCAGATCATGAGTAGTGTAGTTCTTCTCATGAATCTTGAGTTGTCTCGAGGCATACGCAATAACTTTGTCTCGCTGCATAAGTACACAACCAAGTCCCTGATGGGATGCATCACAATACACGACAAAGTCATCACAACCGTCTGGGAGGGATAAGATCGGGGCATCACATAGCTTTTGCTTCAAAGTTTGAAAGGCTTCTTCTTGCTTTTGCTCCCAAACAAACGGCTCACTTTTCTGTGTTAGCTTCGTGAGTGGCAGAGCTATCTTAGAAAAGTTCGAGATGAACCTTTTGTAATAGCCTGCTAAACCTAGAAAAGAGCGTATCTCCGTAGGTGTCTTTGGAGTGTCCCAATCTTTTATTGCCTCGATCTTGGCAGGATCAACATGTATTCCCTCACTGTTAACAACATGGCCTAGGAATTGAACCTCTTTTAACCAAAACTCACACTTAGAGAATTTGGCATAGAGCTTCTCCTCCTTTAACAGTTCCAAAATCGTTCTAAGATGTTGCTCGTGTTCTGCTTTGCTTTTGGAATAGATCAATATGTCATCAATGAAAACAATATCAAATTGATCCAGATACGGCTTACACACACGGTTCATGAGATCCATGAAAACCGCAGGTGCATTCGTCAAACCAAAAGGCATCACCAGGAACTCGTAATGCCCGTATCTGGTACGAAACGCCGTCTTCGGTATGTCTTCATCTTGCACTCTGAGCTGGTGGTATCCTGAACGCAGATCAATCTTTGAAAAGTATTGAGCTCCTTGCAATTGATTAAACAAATCATCAATCCTCGGTAATGGATACCGATTCTTAATGGTTAGTTTGTTTAGCTCTCTGTAGTCTATGCACATACGAAAAGATCCATCCTTCTTTTTCACGAACAGAACCGGAGCTCCACAAGGCGAGTAGCTCGGTCGGATGAAACCTTTTTCAAGTAGTTCCTGTAGTTGGTTAGATAATTCCTGCATCTCCGAAGGTGCTAACCTGTAAGGAGGTTTAGCAACAGGTGTTGCTCCAGGAATTAGATCAATACGAAACTCTACCGGTCGCACCGGTGGCAACCCAGGTAGATCTTCAGGAAAAACTTCAGGGTATTCCTTCACTATCGGTACGTCTTGTATTGTTTTCTTATCTTTCTCTTTCTCCACCACGTGAGCCAAGAAAGCTATGCACTTCTTTTGTAGACACTTACGTGCTTTTAAGCATGATATGATCTTTACGTTTCGTTTTGCTTGATCCCCACGAACTTCCAATACGCGATCATTCGATACTGGAATCCGAAGTAGCTTCTCGGAACAGATGACTTCAACTCGATTGAGTGAGAGCCAATCCATCCCCACAATGATGTCGAAACTGCCCAACTCCATCGGCAACAAGTCGATGGTAAATGTGTGATCTACGAGTGTAAGTGGGCAGTTCCTAAGTATAGTGCTATCTATAACTTGTTTCCCATTTGCTACTTCGATAATGTAAGGGGAGTCTAAAGTTTCCTCAGTAAGACTAAGTTGTTGTACAAAATCAGATGAAATAAAACTCTGGTCTGCACCAGTATCAAATAGTATAGATGCATAAGAGTCATGTAAAAGAAATGTACCAGTGACCTCATTAGGGTCTTGGCGTGCTGCATTGGCTCCGATAACAAAGGCTCGTCCGCGAGGTGCTTGTGCTCCTGGTTGCACTCTCTTCGGACAGTTGCGAGAGAAATGACCCGTTTCCCCGCAGGTGTAGCATCCCCTGTTGTTGTTGTTGTTGCCTAGATTATATGGTGGTGGTGGTGGAGGTAGTGCTCTTGCTGCAGTGTTAGTAGCCTGGTTTACAGCAACCCGGCATTTGGTAACCCAGTGGCCAAACCGACCACAGTTAGTGCACTTCCTACATTGAGCAGCAGGAGGATGATGATACTTGCAGTGAGTGCACTGGAGATGTTCTCCACCATAACCCCTAGTAGTAGGATTGACAGGTGCTGCAGGTGCCTGTCGTAGAGGGGTGACGGCCGCATAGTTTTTAACGACCTTTTTTTCTTCTTCTGGTGGTACTCGGGTTTCTTTGATGTTGTTTCTTTGGCTTTTCCAACATCATCTTTTAAGACTCCAGACTTCACCATTACCTTGGTAAGCTTAGCAGAGAGAGAAATGGCTGACTCCAAAGTAGCAGGATATGAAGCCAGTACAACGCTTTGTATACATGAAGGTAATCCTGCCACATAGCGATCAATTAGTTTCTCCAAGGTTGGTACCATTTCTGGCACCAGGGCTACCGGTTCATGATAGCGGTTGGTAAAAGTCATATGATCAGCTCCCTTCATCTCATGATTCGAGAGCTCGATCTCCAGTTGTTGTAGTTCATGTTTCGGGCAAAACTCATTCCTCAAAAGAAGCTTAAATTCTGCCCAGGGCATTGCCATTGCCTCGTCTCTTCCCTTTGCTCGGATCTGAGCATTCCACCATGTCAGTGCTCGCTTGCTAAATGAACCAGCCGCATAGCGAACTTTATGGTGTTCTGGACAACTGCTTATGTCCAGAGTGTTCTCCATTTTCTCGAGCCATTGGATCAGCCCAACAGCTCCCTCGACTCCAGTAAAGCTTGGAGGTTTGCATCCTACAAAAGACTTGTAAGAGCAATCTGAAGTGTGACTAGTGTTTCCACTAGCCTCTCCTGTAGTATGACTAGAAGTATTTCTATGGCCTTGAATCCTGTTTATCATCTCTAGGATGACATCTTTCAGCTGGCTGGTCAGTTGAGTACTCAGTAGTGTCGCCAAGGCTATGGTAGCAGGATATAATGTCTGAGCAGTGCTTGAACCTGGTGGTGGAGAGTGTGGAGGAGGTGGAGATGGCGGTGGTGAATCAGGTGGTGTAGGAGTCGAAGAATGAGGAGCAGAAACTTGCGAAGTAGGTTGTTTTCTCGGCGGCATTCTGATCATAACCAAAAGAATTTGGTTAGTGCAGTGATCGAATGCAGAAAACATAATGCAAGCTTAAGTCATAAGTTCTCTACATGAAGGTCCCTAAGTTATAGTCTAGGCCAAACCGTTTTAGTAAAGGACCTATTATTCTCTATAACCTTGTGCTCTGATACCAATCTGTCACACCCCGAGCCGGCAGGGTTGGATCGGAGTCCCCGTCGGGCGGAAGGTTCCCGGGGCGTGATATCGTGGGTGATAATCGTGATGATCAGATTGTTTACATAGCATCAATGTTTAAGAATAACTAAGGACAATCAAATGATAACTAGGATTACAAAGTTAAATTACAATATCAATGTTCTGCAATTTAACTAAGTAAACCTAACAAAAGAATTAAATATTTATATCTTGTATATGTACAAGATATCAAAAGTAATGTGTATCATCAACAAAAGATGTGCTTCACAAAAGTCTACTAGGTCCTCTATCTGGGAAGCCTAGTATGCAATCCAAAGCCTTAGATTAAGCCTGTTCATCACCTGAGAATGCATGTAAGAAAACAAGGTCAACACAATGGTTGGTGAGTTCATAAAGTCTATCAGTTTAAAATAGTCTTAACAAACCTCCTTCGGTAAAACCTTAACCTCATTAACTCCACATGTAATATCCAAATCGGTATGCTTATATATAGGGCATATGTAAGGGACAAGCCCTAGCCAACATCCCACCACATACTAATCCAGATATGACACTGTTGTTAATAATAATTAAGCATTTCACCTACCAATCAACCCATTCCTCATCAAAGCTTTTGTTGTCTGTTTCAAAGTTTACAAGTCTATATTTTTTTACAAGTGTTAGTTTCAAAGTATGTTTATCAAGCATCAAGTTTTCACACGCACATAGTTTAGCTGTCCCTAATCCCATATGTGAGTACAAGCTCTGCACTAGCAGTCGTTTAGCAATTACGTAGCTCACAGATTAGCTAAGCTTAGTCTAGCAATTACGTGTCTCCTATACAAGATAAAAGCTCTAGTTTACCAGTAGTTTAGCAATTACATATCTCATACATAGACACAAGCCACGCATACACAAGTAATTCCAGCAATTAAATATCTCATATAAGCAGACAAAAGCTCTGGATTGCCAGTAGTTTAGCCATTACATGT
Source organism: Mikania micrantha (assembly GCA_009363875.1). NCBI lineage: Eukaryota > Viridiplantae > Streptophyta > Magnoliopsida > Asterales > Asteraceae > Mikania > Mikania micrantha. The sequence continues at coordinate 4,074,138 of CM018687.1, read as the reverse complement.
CTCTTATATAGATAATAGCTTAGCATCGTAATGTTTATGTTTAGCAATTACATATCTCATATAAGCAGACCAAAAGCTCTGGACTACCAGTAGTTTAGCAATTACATGTCTCTTATATAGGTAATAGCTTAGTCTCGATACGTTTATGTTTTACATATATCTCAACCCATAGGTACAAGCCCTGGATTACCGGTAGTTTAGCCATTACGTAGCCTATGATTAGATATATGTACCAGGTTTCATGCACAAGTAGTAGTTTCAAGCATAAAGTTTCAAGTGTTCACACAATGTTTCATCATGAATCCCATAAGTTTGCATCAAGTCTCAAGTTTATAGCATCAAATTTCGCAAGTATAAGCATTCAAGTCTCATGTTCGAAGTATAAAGTCTCACAAGTTTAAGCATTCAAGTCTCATGTCTGAAGTATAAAGTCTCACAAGTTTAAGCATTCAAGTCTCATGTATATGTTTCAAGTCTAAGGCTTTTCAATGATTACTAAGTTCCAAGCATAAGTTTCAACATAAGTATCAAGTTTAAGTTTAAAGCATTAAATAACATCTCAATAATTTTGTGAAAATGTTTAACATGCTTCTCAGTCCCGAAGTAAAACAAATAAGTTTGAAAAGGGACAAATGAACTCACCTTATATCCGAAGTGATTGACTAAGTGAAAGACAAGAATATCCGCGCTCTTTGTTTGTACTTGTTGTAATGTTCACGCTCCTGTATTGATTTCATAATATTTGTAACTTATAAGTATGTGTTGTATTGAGTTGTGTGTATAAGTGTTGGTGTTAGCCTTAAGGTTGGCTAACACTGTGTGTCTTGATCTTCATCCGACCCGTAGTTATTTTTCATTGACTTGATATCAATTCCCCACAAGGTTCAAGTTAACTTACTTTGTTATTAAAATCTTTCGCTCCATTTGGATCTCTATTGTGATATATGAATTTCTAAATATAAAAACTTAGGTTTTTAGTTTTAATATTAATCATCTCTAACATATTATAACCCATTTCATATCTATTGATACTTGAACTTTGTGGGCTCTTTGTTAGGTCAAACAAAGAATGAAGTATCCAACTTGAGACGAAGGATAATTGGTTAATGATTTGGGCTTGTTCAATCCAATTGGGCCAAATAGAAATGAGTTGGATATTAATCACTTGGGCTTGGGCTACAAGTGGGCTACAACTTGAACCGTGGCCATGTGATCTTCAGGGTATTGCTGTTGGGGTACAATCTCTCGAAGGGATGATGGTTGGAGAATGACTATCTATCCGGTTGTGTGTGTGTGACCGAGCAAAAAGGGTTGTAAAAACCCTAATTTCCAGAAATTTCAAAGCTTCATACCTGACTTTCCCGTGGGTAAACGCTCAGATCGGTTGTACTTTTGCGTAGGAGAGATCAAGGGCTTCAAATGGACACCAAGAACACTAAATTCCACCTAGAAATGAAGGAGATCTTGATGTTTGAAGTGTTGAAATTTTTAGAGAGAAGGAGATGACGAACTTAGGCTAGAGAGAGAGGGTTTGCCAAGAAAATGAATTAAATGTCATCATTCATGGTATATATATCACGAGTGTGTTCGGGTTCGTTTCGGTTGCTCGATTCGCATTTTCGTCGTGTTTCCGGATCGTTACGCGCGTATTTTGTAAATTTAATATAAAGAACTATTTTAGGATGTTTAAAATACGTATATTATCAGAAATTATTATAAATACCGTTGCGTTTATTTATCTTTCGAATTAAATGATTTACACGAAGTTTCGTCAATTCGTACGCGATTTAATAAAATGGTTTAACTTAATTTATTTTATGATAAGTTTCAAAATTGTAAAATAGGAAATATTTTATTTCCTTAAAATTTGATCGTTCGTGTCTTCATTCGTTTTCGTTCTCGTTTCGTCAGATCGCGTCGCCATCGCGCGTATTCGTTCGAATCGTCATTCGAACGAACACGTCGATGGTTTGGCTTTCTGATTCTTGTTTTCTACTGTTAAGTCATTATTTCAGAACGTTAAACTATCAGAATCATTCGTACAGATCGTCACCTATACGAATAACTCGTCGGTTTAGCATTCCGTAACAACAACTGTTATAGTTTTGTTTTGTTTAACGTCACATACGTTTACACCAAATAATATCACATCAAGTATTTATGTTTCAACACTGTGTTGTCTGACATGTTTTCTGACTGTTAACTCCTAAGATTTCAGTCAGATTCAGGCAATCGTTTAATAGTTCCATGTTAATCATAATGTATCAATAGTATAAACGTAGTTTCACGTAATGTCTACCTGAGTTACTGTATACGTTTTACTGTTGCGATCACCGTTCCGGCACGCGTCCGGCACTGGTGTTACAGTCTCCCCTTGTTAGAGAAATTTCGTCCCGAAATTTAAGACTTGTTATTCGGTACGACTTCCTCGGCAAAGAGTTGGGGATACTTGTTCTTCATGTGATCTTCACGTTCCCAAGTAAACTCGGGTCCGCGCCTTGAGTTCCATCGAACTTTAACAATAGGAATACGGCTTCGCCTCAGTTTCTTGACTTTGCGATCCATAATCTCTAACGGTTCTTCAACAAAACGTAAGTTTTCATTCAATTGAATTTCCTCAACTGGTATGATAAGAGTTTCATCGGCTAAACATTTCTTCAAGTTTGAGACATGAAACAATTCATGTACAGCAGTAAGTTCATCCCGTAAGCTCAATCTGTACGCCACAGGACCAATACGTTCGATGATCTCGAACGGTCCCACGTATCATGGTGTTAATTTGCCTTTCTTTGCAAAACGAACTACACCTTTCCATGGAGAAACCTTCAACATGACACGGTCTCCCACTTGGAATTCCAACGGCTTGCGCTGTTTGTCGGCATAGCTCTTTTGTCTGCTTCGTGTCGCTTGTAGTCTTTTTTGTATCTGAGCAATCTTGTCTGTAGTTTCTTGAATAAGTTCTGGCTCCGTGATACGATTGTCTCCCACTTCTGACCAACAGATCGGTGACCGACATTTTCGACCATAAAGGGCCTCGAATGGGGCACAACCGATGCTGCTGTGATAACTGTTGTTGTAGGAGAACTCGATTAGTGGCAAATGAGAATCCCAATTACCACCGAAATCTAGAACACAAGTTCTCAACATGTCCTCCAGGGTCTGAATAGTACGTTCGCTTTGACCATCTGTTTGTGGATGATAAGCTGTACTGAAGTTTAATTGCGTCCCCAGAGATTTCTGCAATGGCTGCCAGAACCTTGATGTAAATCTGCTATCACGATCTGAAATGATGGACAATGGCACATCATGGCGTACCACTATCTCATTGATGTAAAGCTTCGCTAGTTTATCCATCGAGTAAGTTTCTCGCATCGGCAAGAAATGAGCAGACTTAGTTAATCGATCAACGATAACCCAAATGGTATCGTGTCCACTGGAAGTGCGGGGTAGCTTGGTGACAAAGTTCATAGCTATCTGTTCCCACTTCCAAAGTGGAATCTCAGGCTGTTCCAGTAAACCTGACGGTTTCTGGTGTTCTGCCTTTACTTTAGCACACGTAAGGCATCTACCAACATACTCAGCTATGTCTTTCTTCATACCCGGCCACCAATAAAATGCCCGTAAGTCTTGATACATCTTATCAGCACCGGGATGCACAGAGTACTTGGTCTTGTGTGCTTCATCAAAAATAAGTTTCCTTAACTCATCTACTGCAGGAATCCAGATACGATCCTTGAAATAAACAAGTCCATCGGGTTTTGTTTCCAACTGTTTCTCCACACCGCAATCAAGTTCTTTCATCAAGTTTTCACGTTTAATAACTTCCTGTTGTGCCTGTATGATGTTGTCATGTAAGCTTGTCTGCACAGTCATTCCCATTGCTCTAACGCGCAAGGGTTTGACCCGTTCCTTCCGGCTCAAGGCATCGGCTACAACGTTTGCCTTGCCCGGATGGTACTTGATTACACAGTCATAGTCATTCAGAAGCTCAACCCAACGTCGCTGTCGCATGTTGAGTTCCTTCTGATCGAATATGTGTTGCAGACTTTTATGATCAGTGAATATGGTACACTTGGTGCCATACAAGTAATGCCTCCAGATCTTCAGTGCAAATATCATAGCTCCCACTTCCAGATCATGAGTAGTGTAGTTCTTCTCATGAATCTTGAGTTGTCTCGAGGCATACGCAATAACTTTGTCTCGCTGCATAAGTACACAACCAAGTCCCTGATGGGATGCATCACAATACACGACAAAGTCATCACAACCGTCTGGGAGGGATAAGATCGGGGCATCACATAGCTTTTGCTTCAAAGTTTGAAAGGCTTCTTCTTGCTTTTGCTCCCAAACAAACGGCTCACTTTTCTGTGTTAGCTTCGTGAGTGGCAGAGCTATCTTAGAAAAGTTCGAGATGAACCTTTTGTAATAGCCTGCTAAACCTAGAAAAGAGCGTATCTCCGTAGGTGTCTTTGGAGTGTCCCAATCTTTTATTGCCTCGATCTTGGCAGGATCAACGTGTATTCCCTCACTGTTAACAACATGGCCTAGGAATTGAACCTCTTTTAACCAAAACTCACACTTAGAGAATTTGGCATAGAGCTTCTCCTCCTTTAACAGTTCCAAAATCGTTCTAAGATGTTGCTCGTGTTCTGCTTTGCTTTTGGAATAGATCAATATGTCATCAATGAAAACAATATCAAATTGATCCAGATACGGCTTACACACACGGTTCATGAGATCCATGAAAACCGCAGGTGCATTCTTCAAACCAAAAGGCATCACCAGGAACTCGTAATGCCCGTATCTGGTACGAAACGCCGTCTTCGGTATGTCTTCATCTTGCACTCTGAGCTGGTGGTATCCTGAACGCAGATCGATCTTTGAAAAGTATTGAGCTCCTTGCAATTGATTAAACAAATCATCAATCCTCGGTAATGGATACCGATTCTTAATGGTTAGTTTGTTTAGCTCTCTGTAGTCTATGCACATACGAAAAGATCCATCCTTCTTTTTCACGAACAGAACCGGAGCTCCACAAGGCGAGTAGCTCGGTCGGATGAAACCTTTTTCAAGTAGTTCCTGTAGTTGGTTAGATAATTCCTGCATCTCCGAAGGTGCTAACCTGTAAGGAGGTTTAGCAACAGGTGTTGCTCCAGGAATTAGATCAATACGAAACTCTACCGGTCGCACCGGTGGCAACCCAGGTAGATCTTCAGGAAAAACTTCAGGGTATTCCTTCACTATCGGTACGTCTTGTATTGTTTTCTTATCTTTCTCTTTCTCCACCACGTGAGCCAAGAAAGCTATGCACTTCTTTTGTAGACACTTACGTGCTTTTAAGCATGATATGATCTTTACGTTTCGTTTTGCTTGATCCCCACGAACTTCCAATACGCGATCATTCGATACTGGAATCCGAAGTAGCTTCTCGGAACAGATGACTTCAACTCGATTGAGTGAGAGCCAATCCATCCCCACAATGATGTCGAAACTGCCCAACTCCATCGGCAACAAGTCGATGGTAAATGTGTGATCTACGAGTGTAAGTGGGCAGTTCCTAAGTATAGTGCTATCTATAACTTGTTTCCCATTTGCTACTTCGATAATGTAAGGGGAGTCTAAAGTTTCCTCAGTAAGACTAAGTTGTTGTACAAAATCAGATGAAATAAAACTCTGGTCTGCACCAGTATCAAATAGTATAGATGCATAAGAGTCATGTAAAAGAAATGTACCAGTGACCTCATTAGGGTCTTGGCGTGCTGCATTGGCTCCGATAACAAAGGCTCGTCCGCGAGGTGCTTGTGCTCCTGGTTGCACTCTCTTCGGACAGTTGCGAGAGAAATGACCCGTTTCCCCGCAGGTGTAGCATCCCCTGTTGTTGTTGTTGTTGCCTAGATTATATGGTGGTGGTGGTGGAGGTAGTGCTCTTGCTGCAGTGTTAGTAGCCTGGTTTACAGCAACCCGGCATTTGGTAACCCAGTGGCCAAACCGACCACAGTTAGTGCACTTCCTACATTGAGCAGCAGGAGGATGATGATACTTGCAGTGAGTGCACTGGAGATGTTCTCCACCATAACCCCTAGTAGTAGGATTGACAGGTGCTGCAGGTGCCTGTCGTAGAGGGGTGACGGCCGCATAGTTTTTAACGACCTTTTTTTCTTCTTCTGGTGGTACTCGGGTTTCTTTGATGTTGTTTCTTTGGCTTTTCCAACATCATCTTTTAAGACTCCAGACTTCACCATTACCTTGGTAAGCTTAGCAGAGAGAGAAATGGCTGACTCCAAAGTAGCAGGATATGAAGCCAGTACAACGCTTTGTATACATGAAGGTAATCCTGCCACATAGCGATCAATTAGTTTCTCCAAGGTTGGTACCATTTCTGGCACCAGGGCTACCGGTTCATGATAGCGGTTGGTAAAAGTCATATGATCAGCTCCCTTCATCTCATGATTCGAGAGCTCGATCTCCAGTTGTTGTAGTTCATGTTTCGGGCAAAACTCATTCCTCAAAAGAAGCTTAAATTCTGCCCAGGGCATTGCCATTGCCTCGTCTCTTCCCTTTGCTCGGATCTGAGCATTCCACCATGTCAGTGCTCGCTTGCTAAATGAACCAGCCGCATAGCGAACTTTATGGTGTTCTGGACAACTGCTTATGTCCAGAGTGTTCTCCATTTTCTCGAGCCATTGGATCAGCCCAACAGCTCCCTCGACTCCAGTAAAGCTTGGAGGTTTGCATCCTACAAAAGACTTGTAAGAGCAATCTGAAGTGTGACTAGTGTTTCCACTAGCCTCTCCTGTAGTATGACTAGAAGTATTTCTATGGCCTTGAATCCTGTTTATCATCTCTAGGATGACATCTTTCAGCTGGCTGGTCAGTTGAGTACTCAGTAGTGTCGCCAAGGCTATGGTAGCAGGATATAATGTCTGAGCAGTGCTTGAACCTGGTGGTGGAGAGTGTGGAGGAGGTGGAGATGGCGGTGGTGAATCAGGTGGTGTAGGAGTCGAAGAATGAGGAGCAGAAACTTGCGAAGTAGGTTGTTTTCTCGGCGGCATTCTGATCATAACCAAAAGAATTTGGTTAGTGCAGTGATCGAATGCAGAAAACATAATGCAAGCTTAAGTCATAAGTTCTCTACATGAAGGTCCCTAAGTTATAGTCTAGGCCAAACCGTTTTAGTAAAGGACCTATTATTCTCTATAACCTTGTGCTCTGATACCAATCTGTCACACCCCGAGCCGGCAGGGTTGGATCGGAGTCCCCGTCGGGCGGAAGGTTCCCGGGGCGTGATATCGTGGGTGATAATCGTGATGATCAGATTGTTTACATAGCATCAATGTTTAAGAATAACTAAGGACAATCAAATGATAACTAGGATTACAAAGTTAAATTACAATATCAATGTTCTGCAATTTAACTAAGTAAACCTAACAAAAGAATTAAATATTTATATCTTGTATATGTACAAGATATCAAAAGTAATGTGTATCATCAACAAAAGATGTGCTTCACAAAAGTCTACTAGGTCCTCTATCTGGGAAGCCTAGTATGCAATCCAAAGCCTTAGATTAAGCCTGTTCATCACCTGAGAATGCATGTAAGAAAACAAGGTCAACACAATGGTTGGTGAGTTCATAAAGTCTATAAGTTTAAAATAGTCTTAACAAACCTCCTTCGGTAAAACCTTAACCTCATTAACTCCACATGTAATATCCAAATCGGTATGCTTATATATAGGGCATATGTAAGGGACAAGCCCTAGCCAACATCCCACCACATACTAATCCAGATATGACACTGTTGTTAATAATAATTAAGCATTTCACCTACCAATCAACCCATTCCTCATCAAAGCTTTTGTTGTCTGTTTCAAAGTTTACAAGTCTATATTTTTTTACAAGTGTTAGTTTCAAAGTATGTTTATCAAGCATCAAGTTTTCACACGCACATAGTTTAGCTGTCCCTAATCCCATATGTGAGTACAAGCTCTGCACTAGCAGTCGTTTAGCAATTACGTAGCTCACAGATTAGCTAAGCTTAGTCTAGCAATTACGTGTCTCCTATACAAGATAAAAGCTCTGGTTTACCAGTAGTTTAGCAATTACATATCTCATACATAGACACAAGCCACGCATACACAAGTAATTCCAGCAATTAAATATCTCATATAAGCAGACAAAAGCTCTGGATTGCCAGTAGTTTAGCCATTACATGTCTCTTATATAGATAATAGCTTAGCATCGTAATGTTTATGTTTAGCAATTACATATCTCATATAAGCAGACCAAAAGCTCTGGACTACCAGTAGTTTAGCAATTACATGTCTCTTATATAGGTAATAGCTTAGTCTCGATACGTTTATGTTTTACATATATCTCAACCCATAGGTACAAGCCCTGGATTACCGGTAGTTTAGCCATTACGTAGCCTATGATTAGATATATGTACCAGGTTTCATGCACAAGTAGTAGTTTCAAGCATAAAGTTTCAAGTGTTCACACAATGTTTCATCATGAATCCCATAAGTTTGCATCAAGTCTCAAGTTTATAGCATCAAATTTCGCAAGTATAAGCATTCAAGTCTCATGTTCGAAGTATAAAGTCTCACAAGTTTAAGCATTCAAGTCTCATGTCTGAAGTATAAAGTCTCACAAGTTTAAGCATTCAAGTCTCATGTATATGTTTCAAGTCTAAGGCTTTTCAATGATTACTAAGTTCCAAGCATAAGTTTCAACATAAGTATCAAGTTTAAGTTTAAAGCATTAAATAACATCTCAATAATTTTGTGAAAATGTTTAACATGCTTCTCAGTCCCGAAGTAAAACAAATAAGTTTGAAAAGGGACAAATGAACTCACCTTATATCCGAAGTGATTGACTAAGTGAAAGACAAGAATATCCGCGCTCTTTGTTTGTACTTGTTGTAATGTTCACGCTCCTGTATTGATTTCATAATATTTGTAACTTATAAGTATGTGTTGTATTGATTTGTGTGTATAAGTGTTGGTGTTATCCTTAAGGTTGGCTAACACTGTGTGTCTTGATCTTCATCCGACCCGTAGTTATTTTTCATTGACTTGATATCAATTCCCCACAAGGTTCAAGTTAACTTACTTTGTTATTAAAATCTTTCGCTCCATTTGGATCTCTATTGTGATATATGAATTTCTAAATATAAAAACTTAGGTTTTTAGTTTTAATATTAATCATCTCTAACATATTATAACCCATTTCATATCTATTGATACTTGAACTTTGTGGGCTCTTTGTTAGGTCAAACAAAGAATGAAGTATCCAACTTGAGACGAAGGATAATTGGTTAATGATTTGGGCTTGTTCAATCCAATTGGGCCAAATAGAAATGAGTTGGATATTAATCACTTGGGCTTGGGCTACAAGTGGGCCTCAAATGTTAGTAGACCGAATTAATTGTTCGTTGGGCCGGTTATGTGGCTCTTGATTTTCAGTTGGGTCAGGAAAGATAATTGGGCCGAACATGGATGTTGTGGGCCTTCTACATGTGTGGGCCGTGGGTAGTTGGGGTTAAGAAATCAAGTTGGGCCATCGCATGCCTGTTGGGCCGAATGATTAAATCGATGAGAACTTGGGCTGAAGGCATAAAAGTCGAACTGTTATGGGCTATGGCTTTTGATTGGGCCAACCCATTTGCATGGTTTATAACTTGACCGGCTGGGTAAATCGCATAACAAGAGGAGGCCAGCGAACCTTCTTGTTTCACCAAGGGTTCGTGGTTCCCAGATTAGGTTCGACGAGATGGTAAGTTCTGCATAGGTTCGGTCAGCTTAGGGAGTTAGGGTTCGTTCCTCCCATGCAAAGATTCGGTGATCAAAAGTAAGGGTTCGTCGGTTCTGGTTCGTCTAGGGTTCGCAGCCCCTTGAGGGTTCGCCAATTTAGGTTCGTTCCTAGCCATGGGTTCGTAGGTTGTGCAAGACAGAAGGTTCGTTTGTGAGGAGGAAGTTCTTGGGTTCGGCTGCAAAGGTAAGGGTTCCTCCGTGAAGGTTCGGCATGGCTTGAGGGTTCGCCACATATGATCTGATACATCAAAGATTCGTCTGAGATTCTGGGTTTGTAGCAGACTCGTCCAAAGGAGATGGTTCGGCCAGGTTCGTCGCGTGCCACAAGTGCATGGGTTCGGCTGGTGGTGACTATCGATCCAAGGGTTCGTTGCTGGGCTGTGTTAACAGGTTCGTTTTCCACGACCTGTTTGTCCTCTTCCTAGTTCGAACCGTGGCCATGTGATCTTCAGGGTATTGCTGTTGGGGTACAATCTCTCGAAGGGATGATGGTTCGAGAATGACTATCTATCCGGTTGTGTGTGTGTGACCGAGCAAAAAGGGTTGTAAAAACCCTAATTTCCAGAAATTTCAAAGCTTCATACCTGACTTTCCCGTGGGTAAACGCTCAGATCGGTTGTACTTTTGCGTAGGAGAGATCAAGGGCTTCAAATGAACACCAAGAACACTAAATTCCACCTAGAAATGAAGGAGATCTTGATGTTTGAAGTGTTGAAATTTTTAGAGAGAAGGAGATGACGAACTTAGGCTAGAGAGAGAGGGTTTGCCAAGAAAATGAATTAAATGTCATCATTCATGGTATATATATCACAAGTGTGTTCGGGTTCGTTTCGTTTGCTCGGTTCGCATTTTCGTCGTGTTTCCGGATCGTTACGCGCGTATTTTGTAAATTTAATATAAAGAACTATTTTAGGATGTTTAAAATACATATATTATCATAAATTATTATAAATACCGTTGCGTTTATTTATCTTTCGAATTAAATGATTTACACGAAGTTTCGTCAATTCGTACGCGATTTAATAAAATGGTTTAATTTAATTTATTTTATGATAAGTTTCAAAATTGTAAAATAGGAAATATTTTATTTCCTTAAAATTTTGATCGTTCGTGTCTTCATTCGTTTTCGTTCTCGTTTCGTCAGATCGCGTCGCCATCGCGCGTATTCGTTCGAATCGTCATTCGAACGAACACGTCGATGGTTTGGCTTTCTGATTCTTGTTTTCTACTGTTAAGTCATTATTTCAGAACGTTAAACTATCAGAATCATTCGTACAGATCGTCACCTATACGAATAACTCGTCGGTTTAGCACTCCGTAACAACAACTGTTATAGTTTTGTTTTGTTTAACCTCACATATGTTTACACCAAATAATATCACATCAAGTATTTATGTTTCAACACTGTGTTGTCTGACATGTTTTCTGACTGTTAACTCCTAAGATTTCAGTCAGATTCAGACAATCGTTTAATAGTTTCATGTTAATCATAATGCATCAATAGTATAAACATAGCTTCACGTAATGTGTACCTGAGTTACTGTATACGTTTTACTGTTGCGATCACTGTTCCGGCACGCGTCCGGCACTGGTGTTACAATCTCGTTGTATTAATCCCACACAAATTAGCCAGATTCAACCACCAGCAAATCATACTATAGGCATCCATCAGGATATGGATCCTACTAATATTTTTCCCATTGTCCAAGCCATTAATGTTCCAGACATTTCTCAGTTGATCCATGTCCCTAGAGTCTCGAATCCGAAATCCAAAGAATATATCTCATTGACTGTTCTTCTCCTTTGCTCATAAAGCCTTAAATTTCTCTCCTGCCACAGGTAGTAAACAGCCGCCCCCAATACTAAACGATTAACAATACTCCAGGCCGAACTATTATTGGTGCACCTGCTAAAAGCCTCAATCCTTTGATCCCATCCACCTACCACCTGACCCCACTTGGTCTTCCTACTAACAACTACCCAAACCTGCTTAGGAAAATCACACTAAAAAAATAAATGTGGAACACTATCCGGAGTGTTGTTACAGAACCCACACATATTGACAGTTCCCAATTGCCGTTGGGCAACAACCTCTTGAGTTCTCAACTTGTTTTTGAGAGCCAGCCACAGGGTGAAGGCATGTCTAGGAATGTTCTGAGTAAACCAAACAAGCTTAAACCAGGGAACCTCAATCCCTACCTGCTGTATATCCTGCCAAACCAGGCTCACATGGAACACAGTGTTCTTCCCTTCATTAGTCCTCCAATAAATTTTATCTTGCACCCCATTAGTAATCTGACAGGGAGCCGAAGCAATGAGATCAGGAAACCTATCATTCCAGTCTGGAGGCCACTTCCAACCATTAGTGTCAATCAAGTCAGCAACAACAGATTGATTATTGAAACCCCCTTGGGTCATATTTCTATTAGTTAAAACTCTACTAAGCGGGCCAGAAACATGCCAGTTATCAAACCAGGCAGAGGTGTTTCTACCATCACCTATAACAGTAATAATATGATTTCTCAGAGTTTCCCTAATTTGAAGAATTTTCCTCCATCCCCAACTGATATCATTCTTAACTGGGACCTCCCAAAAGTTCCTGTCTTTTAAATGATAGTCCTTAATCCAATTGACCCAAATGGACTTCTTGTTTGAAACAATATTCCATATATGTTTGGACATAAGAGCAATATTCCACGTTTTCAACTGTTTCAAACCCAAACCCCCATGACGAATAGGAAGGCAGCAGTCCTTCCATTTCACTTTAGCTTTGCCCTTCTTAAGGTCTCTTTTACTCCACAGGAACCCTCTAAACATTCTCTCAACTTCTTTAGAGACTGACACTAAGAGGATAAAAACAGAAGACCAAAAATCCTGGATCGAGTTGAGAACCGACCTAATGAGTTGCAACCTACCAGCAAACGATAAAGACTTAGCCTTCCAGTCTTGTATCCGATTTTTCACCTTTTCAATGTGAGGGACACAGTCACTATAAGACAACCTACTTGAAATCAGAGGGACCCCAAGATACCTAACCGGAAGAACACCAACTCTAAACCGGATGATATCATTGATCTCCATCCTAACTTGGGGCTTGACATTGCCAAAAAAGACTGTGCTTTTAGGGATACTAGGGTGTAGGCCAGAAACATCCCTAAACTCATCTAGAGCATCCATCAGAATAACCACCGAATTACTATCCCCATGGCAAAATAAGAAGAGATCATCAGCGAAACACAGGTGTGTAAGACCCACCTCTTGATATCTCCAATGGTATTTGAAATCCCCATTATCTTTGAGTCTGCGGGCAATCTTAAGAGACAAGGCTTCCATGACCATAGTAAACAAATAAGGGGATAATGGATCCCCCTGACGAAGACCTCTTTTACCTTGGAAATAACCTTCATGCTGACCATTAACTGCAATTTTGAAATTAGTAGTAGAAACACATTCCATGATCCACTTAATCATTTTGGTGTGAAACCCAAATTGAATTAAGCACTCCTTGAGAAACGACCATTCAACCGTGTCATAAGCCTTTTGAATATCTATCTTAAACGCACATTTGGGTGGCCCTCTACTCCTATGGTAATTTCTCATTAATTCCTGAGTGGTGAGAATGTTATCACTGATCTGTCTCCCAGGAATAAAGGCACATTGGTTGTCACTGATGATATCCCCTAACCCCACCTTTATTTTGTTAGCAATGATCTTACTTATGCACTTGTAGATAACATTGCAACACGAGATGGGCCTAAAATCTGTAACTTTCGTAGGGGACTCTGACTTCGGGACAAGAGCTACGACCGTGGCATTAACCTCCTTCAGCAACTTGCCATTCCTGAAAAATTCCTTAATGGCTTTTATAACCTCCTCCCCTATAATCTCCCAGGCTGCCTTAAAGAACTTAGTAGAAAAACCATCGGGTCCCAGGGATTTATTATCATCCATTCCAAACATAGTCTCTTTGATCTCATTGGCCGTAACTTCCCTTATCATTGCAGCAGCAATGCCAAGTTGGAGCGTTCGTTCATACAGCACCATAGGGTCATCAATATCCCTAACCTCTCTAGACTGCCCAAGAACAGCCTTGAAATGGTCCACAAACGTATCTGCCAGCTTATCTTCCATAACCCAATGGCCTTGAGAATCTTGAATAGACTGAATTCTGTTATGATTTGCATTACTAGAAACCACTTTATGGAAGTAAGCTGAATTTTGGTCCCCCTCTCTAAGCCACGAGATTTTAGCCTTTTGCCTAAGGAACGCTTCTTCATCCCTCAAAGCTTCTTTGTAAGCCTGCATATAGACCAACTCTTCATCCCTTAGGTTTCTATTAAAAGGGTCCTCTGAAACTTCCATTTGAATCGTTTCCACCTCCTTTTTCAAAGCTTTGACATTCTCAAAAAAATTTCCTTGTTTGAACCCAAGTCTCCTAAGGGGAGTCTTAAGTTTTTTCAGCTTAGAGACCAAAGAGAACATAGCAAAACCAGGAATACAAGCATCCTATTCTTTCTTAACAACGGGTATAAACTCCTCCCTAGAAGCAAGAACATTAACAAACTTAAAAGGCCTATGTTTCCTCCTGCTAACTTCTGGGAAATCCACCACCATCGGACTATGATCAGAGGTAAGAAAAGGAAGGAACCTCGCATTCACTTGAGGAAACTGTTGCAAAAACGCAGAATTCGCAACAACTCTATCAAGCTTTTTAAGGAGGCCTCCATACCTTCCTGGACTCTTATTCCACGTAAAATGGAGACCTAATTTGTTCACATCCTCAACTTCTATATCATAGAAACATTGTCTAATTTCTGTCATGCTGGTTGTTATACCAGAAGACCCCATAGAACGCTCTGTAGGGTCAATAATGGCATTAAAATCTCCCAACACAACCCAAGGATTTTCCCCCACCACCCTTTTATACAGTCTTAATGCCTCCCAACAGTCCCTTCTCGGAATATGCCTATGGAAGGCATAGATAAGGAACAAAAAAATTTCATGCTAGCACCAACCGGCTTAATAAGACAATGAACAACTTGGGAATGCCTAGCTAAAACCATGACTTCAAGTCTATTAGGATTCCAACTAATAATAATACCAGTAGTCCCCATACTTTCATTAGTATTGGCATCCCAATCCCAGTTACCAAACACTTTCCTACACACATCAGCAATCTTATTCTTAGCTATGTGAGTCTCCAAAATACCAACCATATCTATGTTATTATCCCTGATATAGCCCCTAAGTTGATTTTGTTTAGAGACACTAGACATGCCCCTAATATTCCAAGCTGAGATTTTAATCCCCATCTAAAACCCTTTGTTTTTTGCAGGAATGTTATGCCCAACCATTCCTGCATGTTTCTTAACTCCTAAGATGTCAGCCATGGCATTTTCCTCAATATCTACATTCTCCACACTATAATCCAGATTAATTTTCAGTTCTTTGAGCTGATAATGAAAGAAATCCCACTCCCCTTGCTCCCAGTTATCGTGGTCCGAAGCCTTGACAGATTTGTATTTCAGGATACTATTGGTTATGGCCCATTTTTGAGCATCTGTGATCCCAAAATCCAAAGATTCCATGTCACTCTCCTCATCACTTCCTTTTTCCTGGTTATTCCCATGATCATTATGTTCCATAGCATCCTTAGTCCCACCTGAAGTGACTAATTTTCCTGCTACCAATGAAGACTCTATATCTAACACTGAGAAATTATCTTCCCCTAGCAGAACAAATCTGTTGACACCTGTTGATGCCATAGGCTGTTTTCCCTTCTTCTTTTTCCAAACACTTGACGTACCCATCTGTGGCTCTTTCTTTCTGTTGTACTGGTCCAGGCCATGTAATTTTCTGTTGATTCCCTTTTGCCCCTCCTGTTCCTTATATTGCCTATATATATCTCCCATTTTCTGTTGTATCCACTTGTCACTAGTAGTGTTAGCATTTGATGGTTGCCCCATTCCCATATTATTGCCAACTTTACCTGGTTCCCGCATCCTCTGCCTACATGCAGCCTTCCCCATACTAGGGGTCTTCTTTCTGGTCACCTTGGTGAATCCATCCAATTCAGCCCCATGTCCCTGTTGTTGTCCCTCCTTTTCTTTCTCAGTAACCATCTTCTTCACTTCTGCTTCTTTTTCCTCTTCAGACCTAGTTCTAATCTTACAGGCTTGAAATGTATGCCCAAAAACACTACAATGCCTGCACACTGCTGGCTTCCATTGGTACGTAACACTTAAGTTAACAATTCGGGTTGGCCTACTATTGATTGAGGGAAATTCTATCTCTACAAATGAAGGCAGGTTACTAGCAGCCTGAACTTCAACAAGAATCCTGGCATATCCAATTTTTCCGGTTTGGCTATCACATCTTTCTTCTGTGATCCTATCCATCAGTAAACGCATTCCAATGGTACTCACTATTTTGTTTAGCCCTTTACTAGTCCATAATTCCAAAGGCAGATTATGGATAGTAACCCACAAAGGGATGGCTGATGGTTCCACTTTTTGGAGGCAGAGACCAGGTTCCAATTTCTGAAGCAATATAGGAACATTGTTGACCATCCAAGGACCTTCGAAATGGCCTCATTCATACCTTGTTCACTCTTGAACTTGGCAGGGTTTAGGGTTTAAGGTTTAGGGTTTAGGGGTTTAGGGGTTTAGGGTTTAGGGTTCGGGGCTCGGGGCTCGGGGCACGGGGCTCGGGGTTCGGGGCCCGGGGCTCGGAGCTCGGAGCGCGGGGCACGCGTGGTCCGGGGTCGGGGTTCAGGGTTCGGGGTTCGGGGTTCGGGGTTCGGGCTTTCGGGGTTCCGGGTTTGGGTTTAGGGTTTCGGGTACCGGGTTCCGGGTTTCGGGTTCCGGGTTCGGGTTTCGGGGGTTCGGTTTCGGGTTTCGGGTTTAGGGTTTAGGGTTTCGAGTTTCGGGGTTCGGGGTCCGGGTGCGGGGTCGGGGTCGGGGTTTGGGGTTTGGGGTTTGGGGTTGGGGTTTGGGGTTTGGGGTTTAGGGTTTAGGGTTTAGTTTTTTTTTTTTTTTGAATAAAGGGCATTTTTCCTGGAAAAATATATATCAACCAATCAAAATATTACATGTCAACTAAGGGGGCATACCCCCTGAAAAGCACTTCTCCGACAAACCCAGGAAGGCTCACAAAAAGATACAAGAAGCCCAAAGGGCCGCCAACTAAACGACCTATACAAAAATACTTAGGGCCTAAACCAAGACAAACCAACCCAAAAGAAAGGGCCCAAAGCACACAACTACCCTCAATAACAAGATCAGGGGAACAATAACCCATACCACAAAAATAGATGGTCTATTTACAACCATGGTAATACACTATACTAGCAAAGGCCCATACAATAAACCAAGAGCAGCCCAAAATATTCAAAGAACATGAGACCATATGAGGAACCATGCTGGGCCATTTCCCAGCCAAAAAAGAACTTCCACCAGTCAAGCAAGGGCCACCGGGGGCCAAACAACACGAGCAAGCCATGCACCAAGCCATACAGGGGCTTGGCCAGCAAACCAAGCAACAGCAATATTCAGCAACCAGTAGATAGCAAACCATGCACGAGCCCCTTTTTTGGGATGATTTACTTGGGCCAACTGCGGCCGCACCAAGCAAATCATGGGCCACGCAGGCCATATCCTCCCGACCCAGCACACAGCTCCTCGAAGGGCCATCCCCCCTGTCAGCTGCACCATACTCAGCCAGCACCCAAACCAGCCAAGGCCACAGCAGGTCATAGCAGAGTTTCACCAGGCCAACCCACGCCAAACAGCAACAATGATAGCCCCAAGCATTTTGCCCCAAAGGAACCACAAAGCAGCCATACTCCCCAAGCAGATCAACCATCCCAGCCAGCCTAGGCAGCCCCTGTTCACCAACAGCAGGGTTCAACCAAAGAAGCCACCCGGACCCCTCACTTCCCCATCTCCGGCCCGAACAAACAGCAACACAAATAAGTAAACCCCTACAACAGCTATAGTACGCGCCACAACTCATCACCAGCCCCATGCAGCCCATATAAACCCAACCTTTGTATAATCTAGCAAACATCCAAACAGCCCAACTGCAATCTACATAGCCCACCTTCAGATTTGCAACCCAACCTCTATCACTATACACATCCAAGGAGCCCAACCTAATATAAGAATCCAGCCCAATAAAATACTCCCCAATCCAACCGAAATAAATCCAACCCCTATACAGTCTAACGAACATCCATAACGGCCACCTATAGCAGCCCTCTACACCACCAATCAGACAGAAAGAGACCAGCCCCATAGCAGCATGCATGCCCATACCAACAGCAATAATCCAGCCCCAACCGACACAAAGGGCATACAGAGGACCAAACCAGGAGGGCCCTTGACAACCCAACAGCCCATCATGCAACTGGCAAGTGGCCGAATCATAACCCCCACAGACCAAGCCAAAACAAACCCACATTCCACCTGTCTCCCCAAGCCAGCTTAGGAAATTCCAGTCCCTGTACAACCGGTTATACATCCAAATCTCTCTACAAACAAACCCAAGCTCCAAAAAGAAACCAATGCGACCAAAATAATCTTGATACACCCAGACTTGAGGACACAAGACATGAACCCCAGCTCCAAGAATATCTAGAATCACAACAGCAAAGAAACTATACACAAAAAACATGAAAGCCAAAAACAAAAACAAACTACAATACATAAGATTATGTATAGTTATGTTTATCCCCTCTCCTAGCCTTAAACTGTCCAGCCATCAATTTAGCCATTCCATTATCCTCCTCCTCAACATCTTCAATGGCATAATCTCGGTCAATCCCTAACTGAAGCACCTGATCTTCAAAGAAATCCCATTCAGCCGGTGACCACTTAACCGTAGCAGTGGCTCTAACAGCTTTGGCTTTGGATTTGAGAGCCTTTATAATGGAAGTTTTGCGTCCTCAGAGATAGCATCATGCTTACTAGGAGGGGTGGTGTCTTGGGCCTCCATAGGGTTGTCTTCATAATACTCATCATCATCTCGAACCAAGTAGTCTGGGTCTAGTTCCAACAGTAAACAGTGATTTGTAAAAAACTCCCATTCATCTGAGGTCCAAGAATTTGCAACTGACGCAGGGACAGCTCTAGTGATGTTAATGTATTACATAATACGGTTCTTTTGTTGCTCCGAAACAACACCAGTAGGGGGCAGATAATATTCGCAATGCTGAGGCCAGAATAATCTCCCGGGCTGGTGATGGATCTAGGGAGAATCCTACCTGCCTCAGGCTCAGTCATCTTGTTTAAGACACACGAACCCAGCTCCTTATCCCCCTTAGCCGTACTCCTATCCTCATCAACCTCCAAAACAGAGAACTGGTTATTAGTTTCAAAACCCTGAGGTTGTTTCCCTTTATCTTTGCTGCCATTAGCCTTAACCTTATCCACGCTGTTAGTATTAACTTTCTGCCCCTTGTTAACAGTATTCCCTGTCACACCCCAGGCCAGCGGGAACGGATCGTGTTTTCCTGTCGGGCGGAAGGTTCCCAGGGCGCGATATCTTGAATGATAATCAATTGATCAGATTGTTTACATAGCACATGATAATATAAATGAGAAATGCTAACACATCCATGATATAGAATTACAAGATTAAATTACAATGTACCGTTCATAATTTAATCAAGTAAATCTATCAAAAGAATCAATGTAACTATATCTTGTATATGTACAAGATATACAAAAGATGATTCATTGTTCTTGTCACCAAAAGCATGCAACACAAAATAAAGCTAGGTCTTCTAAAAGTCCACTAGCTTAATCCTTGCATGTAAGTAGCTACACCTGTTCATCACCTGAGAAAACATGTATTTAAACAAAGTCAACACTAGGTTGGTGAGTTCTTAAGTAAGTTAATATAAAACCTTGATTCATTCACATGCACATTCACAATGATAAATATATTACTTGTATGATTGTCTGTTTCACTTGTTCACCCAATGGCTTCTCAATAGTTATAGTCACAAGTACTATATCATCCTAGTAGTGTTGCTTATATATAGGGCATATGTAAGGGAACTAAGCCCTAGCCAACATCCCACCACAACACCACTAGAACTCCACACTAGTTTTAATACAACTATTGATTTCCACTCTCAATTCACATGTTTATCTCCTCCTTGATCACCTGTGTTCTCAGGTATAGAATAATAATATGATAACGTTGTAATTATCAAACCGAAGTATTGATAACCAATATATGTGTTAAGGATATTAGATTTATTCAATCTGTTCCTTGTATTATTCTATAGTTTGTGGGGTTAACTGTTATTTCACTTTTAAATATTAAAAGTGTTAGTTAACTGTTTGTAATGTAATCTCAATGCAACGTATAGAGCCCAAATGAAATCCATTGTAATCCTCACGTAATCAGATTACAATGCATTCCATTCACCTCTATTCCGCCGTGTGATCCCAAAGCCTCCATGTGGGATTGATCTCATGTGATTAACAAAGTTGAATAAGAACTAGTCTTATTACATCATGTTAATTATGTGTAAATGATAAGAATCCTCACGAAGTTACGTTATCATGATCATCATTTACTGTAATCCATATGATCCCAAAGCCTCAATGTGGGATTGTTCTCGTGTGATTAACAAAGTCGAATAAGAACTTGTCTTATTACTTTATGTTAATCATGTGTGAATGATAAGAATCCTCATGAAGTTACGTTATCATGATCATCATTCACTTGAAATCCATATGTTCACCATGTAATCCTTAAGCCGTAGTAAGAACATGTCTTAGTACCCTTAAGTGACGCAGGTGGTGGATACCCAATGCGATCATAAGTATGTTTTTAAGGTGTAGATTAAATGTTATAAGTGATTTACTTATCACACTTCATCAATTATAATGTGAAATGATATTAAGAAGATATTTTATCTTCTAATCATTTATGTGTTGTGAAGTGTCACCATGTTCTACTGTAGTAGTTCTCATTGTTTGTTTGTATATGAATTGTCTCACTGTTTACTCATGTAGAATAACTAAGTATTATAAGATATAATCTTACAACTATGTTATTCAAATGTATTATTGATTATGAAATTACTTTATCATAATCATCTGAGTTTCCCTGTTATCTCATGATCATACAAGCATGCATACAATGATAATCGATAATAACAGTTTAATATTATCTAAATCAAAGTATAAATAACATGTTAAGCAAAACTTTTAAATAAATAAAAGTAAACATGTTTCTCAGCCCCGAGAGTTAAAATCTGTAAAGATTAAAGTAAAAGGGGCATATGAACTCACCTTGTACTAGTAGGATTGACTTAGCTTAATTAGAAAATGCACGCGCTCTTTGTTGTTCTTGCAGTAGTTTTCACGATCCTGTATTGATTTCACGTTGTTTGTAACCTGTAAGTAGAAGTTATAAGATTTTGTGCGCGTGTATATTATTCCTAATTGTGTTGTCACCACTTGGTCTCGATTCATCATTCGGCCCTGTTTAGTTGTTGTATATCTGCCAATACTCATCCCACTAGGCCTAATTTATCTTGTTTGATCATTAATCTAAATTTTTGCCATTTAATTCACCGTTACGCCAATCAATTACTAACTATAATTTAGATTTGCATATCATCTGTTAAAGCCTTTTGTTTCCTTATTACTTCTTTAGTCTCTTAGTTATGTTGGAAATTTTTGTAATGTAGTTGTACTTGATCCGTGTTTACTATTCTTTGATCCCTTGTTTTCATAGTGTTAAAGACAATTAAACCTTGTGGGCCTCATGTTGGAACGCGTAAATAAGTGGGCCGAATGAGATTGTATGTGGGCCTTATGTATATGTGGGCCGAAAATATCAACAAAAACCGAACAGAAGAATGAACCGAGGATTATTTGGGCCCTAATGTGTGTGTTGGGCTGAAATAATTAGGATGTTGGGCCTAGGAAACTGCTATTGGGCCGAAGTGAAAGAGGGGCTGATTATAGGCTCTTGGGCCGATTGTAGGGTGTGGGTTGCCCATGGTGGGCTGAAGCTCATAATCAATCCAATCCGTATGGAATGAATTGGGCCTGTTAATCGTTAATGGGCTTGTTGCCTAGGCTGGACCAACAAAGTTTCATGGTTACGTGAATTAGCAGCCTGGTCCATTCTTTTGTAATCAGCCGTGAATGTTCAACGAACCCTAAGGTTCGTTCAGCTCCCATATGGTCTAGCCTCACCAGGTTCGTGATCATGAAAATGGTTCGGTGGCTGTTCCAAGGTTCGGCTTAGGGTTGGCCATTAGGGTTCGTCTGTACTAACTCGGTTCGTGCATGGGTTCGTGAGTGGAAGCTTCGGCTAAGGAAGGTTCGCTTGCAACTGAGGGTTCGCCGATTGTTAAAAGGCTTCGGCTAGGATGTTCAGCCTAAGAAGGGTTCGTGACTCAGCCCAGCGAACCAGTAGGGTTCGCCATGCCCACGGTTCGTCTCAACTGCGGTCGGTTCGTTGCCTGTGGAGGTGCGGTGAGTTGAGGATGGTTCGGCTAAGAGAGATGGTTCGGCTGAGGCTTGGGGAAGTAGGGTTCGCTGCTGTTTGGCTGTCCCAAGGTTCGGCCGCCCTTGGGTTCGGCTAACTTGCAGCTCCTTAGCCTTGAATTTTCATCATCATCATCCTCATTCATCACCACTTGTTCCAGGCTGTTACAGTAGCAACTTATACGAACCATGGTCTCTAGAAGTCAGATGGTTTAGTCTAGAACCTCGTTTAACCACTGAAACGTGTGGGTATAAACATTAGACATGAAAACCCTAGTTTTTCATATCTTCTTTTGCTCATACCTTCGATTCAGCTGGATATTTCACAAGATCCGTTATACTTTCTTGTAGAGGACGTCGATAGCTACGCGTGGGTTTAAGAATCACCCAAATTGGTGTAGAAATGAGAGAGTTATGGGGTTTTGAAGGTGAAGAATGGTGGAGGAGAGGGGTGGCCGGGATTTTTAGAGAGAGAAGGAGTTGTGAGGTGAAAATGAGAGAAAACCCTCATTCTAGGGTTTTTATACTTCGTGTGGTGTCTGGGTTCGTTTCGGTTGCTCGGTTCGCGTTTTCGTCGCGTAACCGGAAAATTACGCGTAATTAATTGTAATAAATAAAAGAAAGTTATTTTTAATTATTTGATGAGTTTCAAAATTGTAAAATGTTAAATATTTTATTTCATTAAATTTATTATCGTTCGCGTCGTGTTTCATTTCGTTTCGTCGAATCGCGTCACCATCGCGCGTATTCGTTCGAATCGTCATTCGAACGAACACGATGATGGTTTTGTTTTCCGACTTTTGTTTTCTATTTTCCAGTCATCATTTCAGAACGTTAAACTCACAGATATGTTTGTGTGAATCGTCACCCACGCAAACACACTGTTAGTTCATTATTCTGAAACGACACTGCAATTTGTGTTTGAATTGTTTTTTCCTCACTGTTGGACTCAACTAAACATCATGTTATCACATTGTTTTCACATTGAATTTTCGGCCATCTGAAACCTGTCATCTATGGATATCAGATCACAACCGATTTGTTTCTGTTACTTGTTTGAACACAGTTGTTTCTCATAATCTGTTGTGTTAACTGTACTTAAGTTTTCACTTAAATACACACAACTAATGTTTCAAATGTACGTCGTAATTACGGTATCTAAGTTTACACAAAATACTTACAACGATTTCTTGTATTTAGATTACTGTTAATACAAGTATTGTTTACACACATGTACGTACACATAGTTACTGTACAAAGTACACGCACCGTACGGACTTGCCGGCCGGTCAGGTACTAGTTGTCACAGTCTCCCCTTGTTAAAGAAATTTCGTCCCGAAATTTGAGCATAAAAGTCGGGCTTTACTTCTCGAACAAGTGAGGATACTTGGCTTTCATGTTGTCCTCGCGCTCTCAAGTAAATTCTGGTCCACGCTTGGAGTTCCATCGAACCTTTACAATAGGGATACGGCTACGTTTCAGTTTCTTAACTTCACGTTCCATAATCTCTACAGGTTCTTCAATGAAATGTAGTTGCTCATCAACTTGTATCTCTTCCAATGGTATGATCAATTATTCGTCTGCTAAGCACCTCTTGAGGTTTGACACATGAAACACATCGTGTACTCCGCTGAGCTCATCAGGGAGTCTGAGTCTGTATGCCATAGGACCTATGCGTTGAGTAATCTCAAACGGTCCGACATACCTAGGTGCTAGCTTGCCCTTAGCCCCAAAACGAACTACTCCTTTCCATGGGGACACTTTCAACATGACTCGGTCACCCACATCGAATTCCAAAGGCTTGCGCCGTTTGTCTGCGTAACTCTTTTGGCGGCTACGTGTTGCTTGTAATCGTTGTTGTATCTGGGCAATCTTATCCGTAGTTTCCTGAATAAGTTCGGGCCCAGTTATTCTGTTGTCTCCCACTTCGGTCCAACAAATTGGAGACCGACATTTTCTACCATAAAGTGCTTCAAAAGGAGCACATCCGATGCTGCTGTGGTAGTTATTGTTGTAGGAGAACTCAATGAGTGGTAAGTGTGTGTCCCAACTTCCCCCGAAGTGTAGGATGCATGTTCTCAACATATCCTCTAGGGTTTGAATGGTGCGCTCGCTTTGTCCATCCGTTTGAGGATGATAAGCAGTGCTCAAGTTAACACTTGTCCCTAAGGATTGTTGCAATGATTGCCAGAACCGCGAAGTGAATCGAGTGTCCCGGTCTGAAATAATAGACAATGGCACCCCATGCCTAACTACTATTTCATCAATGTATAGCCTCGCTAGTTTCTCCATCTTGTACGTCTCTCTGATTGGCAAGAAATGTGCGGACTTGGTCAATCGATCAATGATGACCAAAATAGAATCATATCCGTTGGAAGTGCGAGGCAGCTTGGTAATGAAATCCATAGCTATTTGCTCCCACTTCCATTGTGGTATCTCCGGTTGTTCCAGCAAACCCGAGGGCTTCTGGTGTTCGGCTTTGACTTTGGCACATGTGATACATTTGCCGACATACGTGGCAATGTCTTTCTTCATACCCGGCCACCAATAAAATGACCTAAGATCTTGGTACATCTTATCGGCACCGGGATGAACTGAATATCGCGTCTTGTGTGCCTCGTCAAGTATAAATGTTCAAACTTCATCTACTGCTGGAATCCAGACACGATCCAGATAATAGAAAACTCCATCTTGTTTTGTTTTGAAATGTTTCTCGGCTCCACAACCGAGCTCGCGTTTCAGATTGTCTCTTGTCACTGCCTCTTGTTGTGCTTGTAGAATATTATCTCTCAAACTTGTTTGCACAGTCATTCCCATTGCACGAACGCGTAAGGGTTTGACTCTTTCCTTCCGGCTCAAAGCATCTGCAACAACATTTGCTTTGCCCGGATGGTATTTGATCACACAATCATAATCATTCAGGTGCTCAACCCAACGTCTCTGTCTCATGTTAAGCTCCTTCTGATCAAATATGTGCTGTAGACACTTGTGATCTGTGAAGATAGTGCATTTGGTACCATAAAGGTAGTGTCTCCAAATCTTTAATGCAAAGACAACAGCTCCCAGTTCAAGATCGTGTGTCGTGTAATTCTTCTCATGTATCTTCAACTGTCGTGAGGCATAAGCAATGACTTTGTCTCGCTGCATCAAAACACATCCGAATCCCTTATGGGAAGCATCACAATAAACTACAAAGTCATCATTGCCTTCTGGGAGTGTTAAGATTGGAGCATTGCACAATCTTTGTTTCAATGTCTGGAATGCCTCTTCTTGTTTCTGTGTCCACACAAAAGGTTCAGACTTCTGTGTGAGCTTGGTGAGTGGTAAGGCTATCTTAGAGAAATTCGAAATGAACCTCCTGTAATAACCTGCCAATCCTAAAAAGGATCTGATCTCTGTTGGTGTTGTAGGCACATCCCAGTTCTTAATTGCCTCAATCTTGGCAGGATCCACGTGAATACCATCACTGTTAATCACGTGCCCCAAGAACTGAACTTCTCTCAACCAAAATTCACACTTGGAGAATTTGGCATAGAGTCGTTCCTTCTTTAGGAGTTCCAAGACTGTCTTGAGATGTTGCTCATGTTCCTTCTCGTTCTTTGAATAAATCAGTATATCATCAATAAAGACGATAACAAACTGATCTAAGTACGGCTTGCACACCCGGTTCATCAAATCCATAAACACCGCCAGTGCGTTCGTCAGTCCGAATGGCATCACCATGAATTCGTAGTGACCATATCGGGTACGAAAGGCCGTCTTTGGTATGTCTTCCTCTTGTATCCGGAGCTGATGATAACCTGATCTCAGGTCTATCTTTGAAAAATATTGTGCTCCCTGTAACTGATCAAACAAATCATCAATCCTCGGTAACGGGTACCGATTCTTGATGGTGAGTTTGTTGAGTTCTTGATAATCAATGCACATCCTGAAAGTTCCATCCTTCTTTTTCACAAAAAGAACCGGAGCTCCCCACGGGGAAAAGCTCGGTCGGATGAATCCTTTATCGAGTAGCTCTTGTAACTGATTAGACAACTCCTGCATTTCAGATGGTGCAAGTCTGTAAGGAGACTTAGCTACAGGGGTTGCTCCTGGAATCAAATCAATTCGGAACTGCACCGATCTCTCGGGTGGCAGTCTCGGTAAATCGTCCGGAAACACATCTGCAAAGTCTCTCACAACTGGTACATCTTGAATCTTGATCGCCTTCTTGTCTTTCTGAATCACGTGAGCTAGAAACGCAACGCATTGTTTTCGTAAATACTTGCGAGCCTTCATGCACGATATTATCTTGACACTGCGTTTCGCTTGGTCTCCACGAATCTCGAAGACCTCATTGTTCTCCACTGGAATGCGTAATAACTTATCGGAACAGATGAACTCTACTCGGTTAAGAGATAGCCAATCCATTCCGAAGATGATGTCGAAACTGCCCAGCTCCATCGGTATCAGGTCGATGGAAAATGTGTGGTCTCCAAGTGTTAGTGGACAATTCCTAAATATTGTGTCTACTGTGATTTGTTTGCCGTTTGCTATCTCAATAGTATAAGGGGAGTCTAACAATTCCTTATCATAATTAAGATGGCATGCAAAGTCGGATGAGATGAAACTCAGATCCGCACCAGTGTCAAATAATATGGATGCATAGAAGTCAGATAAGAGAAATGTACCCGTGATTACATTCGGATCCTGTCATGCATCAGTAGCTCCTATCTGGAAAGCTCGTCCTCTTGGTGCTTGAGCCCTTTGTTGGTTCCTCTTGGGACAATCCCGAGAGAAATGTCCTGGTTCGCCACAGTTGTAGCAAGACCTAGGATCTGCAGCAGCAGCGGCAGTAGCTGCATTGTTGTTTCTGTTCTGAACTTTCGGGCTCCTGCAGTAGTTTACTGTGTGACCAAATCTTCCACAGTTGGTGCAACGTCTGCACGGAACATTTGGCAAGTGATGAAACTGGCATGAGTTGCACAGAGGTGTAGTGCCAGTGTATGGCTTCCTGATCTCCAATGGTTGTGGCTGGTTGCGCATTGGAGTTTGAGTAGTGGCAGCAAAGTTTCTAGCCACTTTTTGTTTCTTAGCCGGATGTTTATCCGACTTTTTGGAAGTTCCGACCTTGGCTGAGTCAGCCTCCTTCTTGAATGCCCCAGAGGCAACCATCATATCTGTCAGGGATGCGGACAGTGTAACAGCTAGCTCCATGGTAGTAGGGTGGGCAGAAATCACATGACCTCGGATACTGGGCGGTAATCCACCAACATACCGCTCAATTCTCTTCTCAAGTGTTGGCACCACGTCCGGTGCCAGAGTGGCTAAATCATGAAATCGTGTGGTGTAGGCCAGATGCCCAGCACCAATCATCTCCAGATTGAGCAGCTCAGTCTCAACCTTCTTTAGTTCATTTCGCGGGCAAAACTCTGCCCTCAACATCACCTTGAATTCACTCCATGGCATAGCCTGGGCTTCATCCCGACCTCTGACTGAAACCTGAGCGTTCCACCAAGTTAATGCTCGCTTGCTAAATGATCCCGCAGCATACTTAACTCTGTTCTGTTCAGGACAGCCACTGATGTCGAGGGTAGCCTCCATCTTCTCGATCCACTGGATCAGTCCGACTGCACCCTCGCTACCACTGAAACTGGGTGGCTTGCAACCTACAAAGTTCTTGTAGGCATAGTCCTGACTCTGTCTGGTGTTACCGCTGCCTTCTCCAGATGAGTTAGCAACGTTGTGGCTGTTGTTGTTGTTAATACGATTCATCATCTCGGGAATCACCTCCCTCAGTTGGCTAGTAAGAAGAGTGGCCAATGCCACAGTAGCAGGATCCAACTGATAAGCTGGTGGTGGCGGAGGAGGAGGTGGAGGTGGAGGAGAATCAGGTGGTGTCGGCGTAGATGAGTGAGGAGCAGAGCCTTGAGTCAATGGTAATAGAGGTGGTTGTCTTCTGGGCGGCATTCTGATCATAACCGAAAGAAATCGGTTAGTGCAGTGATCAAAAGTAGAAGACATAAGCAAATTGAATCCTAAGTCACATGATCTCTATATGAGGGTCCCTAGGTTATAGTCTAGGCCAAACCGTTAAAGTAATATGACCTATATTTCTCTATAACCATGGCTCTGATACCAATCTGTCACACCCCAAGCCGGCGGGAACGGATCGTGTTTTCCCGTCGGGCGGAAGGTTCCCGGGGCGCAATATCTTGAATGATAATCAATTGATCAGATTGTTTACATAGAACATGATAATATAAATGAGAAATGCTAACACATCCATGATATAGAATTACAAGATTAAATTACAATGTACCGTTCATAATTTAATCAAGTAAATCTATCAAAAGAATCAATGTAACTATATCTTGTATATGTACAAGATATACAAAAGATGATTCATTGTTCTTGTCACCAAAAGCATGCAACACAAAATAAAGCTAGGTCTTCTAAAAGTCCACTAGCTTAATCCTTGCATGTAAGTAGCTACACCTGTTCATCACCTGAGAAAACATGTATTTAAACAAAGTCAACACTAGGTTGGTGAGTTCATAAGTAAGTTAATATAAAACCTTGATTCATTCACATGCACATTCACAATGATAAATATATTACTTGTATGATTGTCTGTTTCACTTGTTCACCCAATGGCTTCTCAATAGTTATAGTCACAAGTACTATATCATCCTAGTAGTGTTGCTTATATATAGGGCATATGTAAGGGAACTAAGCCCTAGCCAACATCCCACCACAACACCACTAGAACTCCACACTAGTTTTAATACAACTATTGATTTCCACTCTCAATTCACATGTTTATCTCCTCCTTGATCACCTGTGTTCTCAGGTATAGAATAATAATATGATAACGTTGTAATTATCAAACCGAAGTATTGATAACCAGTATATGTGTTAAGGATATTAGATTTATTCAATCTGTTCCTTGTATTATTCTATAGTTTGTGGGGTTAACTGTTATTTCACTTTTAAATATTAAAAGTGTTAGTTAACTGTTTGTAATGTAATCTCAATGCAACGTATAGAGCCCAAATGAAATCCATTGTAATCCTCACGTAATCAAATTACAATGCATTCCATTCACCTCTATTCCGCCGTGTGATCCCAAAGCCTCCATGTGGGATTGATCTCATGTGATTAACAAAGTTGAATAAGAACTAGTCTTATTACATCATGTTAATTATGTGTAAATGATAAGAATCCTCACGAAGTTACGTTATCATGATCATCATTTACTGTAATCCATATGATCCCAAAGCCTCAATGTGGGATTGTTCTCGTGTGATTAACAAAGTCGAATAAGAACTTGTCTTATTACTTTATGTTAATCATGTGTGAATGATAAGAATCCTCATGAAGTTACGTTATCATGATCATCATTCACTTGAAATCCATATGTTCACCATGTAATCCTTAAGCCGTAGTAAGAACATGTCTTAGTACCCTTAAGTGACGCAGGTGGTGGATACCCAATGCGATCATAAGTATGTTTTTAAGGTGTAGATTAAATGTTATAAGTGATTTACTTATCACACTTCATCAATTATAATGTGAAATGATATTAAGAAGATATTTTATCTTCTAATCATTTATGTGTTGTGAAGTGTCACCATGTTCTACTGTAGTAGTTCTCATTGTTTGTTTGTATATGAATTGTCTCACTGTTTACTCATGTAGAATAACTAAGTATTATAAGATATAATCTTACAACTATGTTATTCAAATGTATTATTGATTATGAAATTACTTTATCATAATCATCTGAGTTTCCCTGTTATCTCATGATCATACAAGCATGCATACAATGATAATCGATAATAACAGTTTAATATTATCTAAATCAAAGTATAAATAACATGTTAAGCAAAACTTTTAAATAAATAAAAGTAAACATGTTTCTCAGCCTCGAGAGTTAAAATCAGTAAAGATTAAAGTAAAAGGGGCATATGAACTCACCTTGTACTAGTAGGATTGACTTAGCTTAATTAGAAAATGCACGCGCTCTTTGTTGTTCTTGCAGTAGTTTTCACGATCCTGTATTGATTTCACGTTGTTTGTAACCTGTAAGTAGAAGTTATAAGATTTTGTGCGCGTGTATATTATTCCTAATTGTGTTGTCACCACTTGGTCTCGATTCATCATTCGGCCCTGTTTAGTTGTTGTATATCTGCCAATACTCATCCCACTAGGCCTAATTTATCTTGTTTGATCATTAATCTAAATTTTTGCCATTTAATTCACCGTTACGCCAATCAATTACTAACTATAATTTAGATTTGCATATCATCTGTTAAAGCCTTTTGTTTCCTTATTACTTCTTTAGTCTCTTAGTTATGTTGGAAATTTTTGTAATGTAGTTGTACTTGATCCGTGTTTACTATTCTTTGATCCCTTGTTTTCATAGTGTTAAAGACAATTAAACCTTGTGGGCCTCATGTTGGAACGCGTAAATAAGTGGGCCGAATGAGATTGTATGTGGGCCTTATGTATATGTGGGCCGAAAATATCAACAAAAACCGAACAGAAGAATGAACCGAGGATTATTTGGGCCCTAATGTGTGTGTTGGGCTGAAATAATTAGGATGTTGGGCCTAGGAAACTGCTATTGGGCCGAAGTGAAAGAGGGGCTGATTATAGGCTCTTGGGCCGATTGTAGGGTGTGGGTTGCCCATGGTGGGCTGAAGCTCATAATCAATCCAATCCGTATGGAATGAATTGGGCCTGTTAATCGTTAATGGGCTTGTTGCCTAGGCTGGACCAACAAAGTTTCATGGTTACGTGAATTAGCAGCCTGGTCCATTCTTTTGTAATCAGCCGTGAATGTTCAACGAACCCTAAGGTTCGTTCAGCTCCCATATGGTCTAGCCTCACCAGGTTCGTGATCATGAAAATGGTTCGGTGGTTGTTCCAAGGTTCGGCTTAGGGTTGGCCATTAGGGTTCGTCTGTACTAACTCGGTTCGTGCATGGGTTCGTGAGTGGAAGCTTCGGCTAAGGAAGGTTCGCTTGCAACTGAGGGTTCGCCGATTGTTAAAAGGCTTCGGCTAGGATGTTCAGCCTAAGAAGGGTTCGTGACTCAGCCCAGCGAACCAGTAGGGTTCGCCATGCCCACGGTTCGTCTCAACTGCGGTCGGTTCGTTGCCTGTGGAGGTGCGGTGAGTTGAGGATGGTTCGGCTAAGAGAGATGGTTCGGCTGAGGCTTGGGGAAGTAGGGTTCGCTGCTGTTCGGTCGTCCCAGGGTTCGGCCGCCCTTGGGTTCGGCTAACTTGCAGCTCCTCAGCCTTGAACTTTCATCATCGTCATCCTCATTCATCACCACTTGTTCCAAGCTGTTACAGTAGCAACTTATGCGAACCATGGTCTCTAGAAGTCAGATGGTTTAGTCTAGAACCTCGTTTAACCACTGAAACGTGTGGGTATTAACATGAGACATGAAAACCCTAGTTTTTCAGATCTTCTTTTGCTTATACCTTCGATTCAGCTGGATATTTCACAAGATCCGTTGTACTTTCGTGTAGAGGACGTCGATAGCTACGCGTGGGTTCAAGAATCACCCAAATTGGTGGAGAAATGAGAGAGTTATGGGGTTTTGAAGGTGAAGAATGGTGGAGGAGAGGGGTGACCGGGATTTTTAGAGTGAGAAGGAGTTGTGAGGTGAAAATGAGAGAAAACCCTCATTCTAGGGTTTTTATACTTCGTGTGGTGTCCGGGTTCGTTTCGGTTGCTTGGTTCGCGTTTTCGTCGCGTAACCGGGAAATTACGCGTAATTTAATTGTAATAAATAAAAGAAAGTTATTTTTAATTATTTGATGAGTTTCAAAATTGTAAAATGTTAAATATTTTATTTCATTAAATTTATTATCGTTCGCGTCGTGTTTCATTTCGTTTCGTCGAATCGCGTCACCATCGCGCGTATTCGTTCGAATCGTCATTCGAAAGAACACGATGATGGTTTTGCTTTCCGACTTTTGTTTTCTATTTTCCAGTCATCATTTCAGAACGTTAAACTCACAGATATGTTTGTGTGAATCGTCACCCACGCAAACACACTGTTAGTTCATTATTCTGAAACGACACTGCAATTTGTGTTTGAATTGTTTTTTCCTCACTGTTGGACTCAACTAAACATCATGTTATCATATTGTTTTCACATTGAATTGTCGGCCATCTGATTCCTGTCATCTATGGATATCAGATCGCAACCGATTTGTTTCTGTTACTTGTTTGAACACTATTGTTTCTCATAATCTGTTGTGTTAACTGTACTTAAGTTTTCACTTAAATACACACAAGTAATGTTTCAAATGTACGTTGTAATTATGGTATCTAAGTTTACACAAAATACTTACAACTATTTCTTGTATTTAGATTACTGTTAATACAAGTATTGTTTACACACATGTACGTACACATAGTTACTGTAGAAAGTACACGCACCGTACGGACTTGCCGGCCGGTCAGGTACTAGTTGTCACATTCCCAGTTTCCTTACCCCTTTGACCATTAACGGCCCTAGTGAAATCAAACCCTCCTTTTTTCTGCTTTTTGGCAGCTTGAGTTTGGCTGGCTTTTGAAGTCCCCTTATTTTCCACATTAGAAACATTAGGCTGTACTTCTACCTCCCTTGAACCAGCAGCTTCTAGAACCCTTGCAACCCCATTACCTTTGTCCACTTTTTCAACCCTCCTCCTTTCCCCTTCTTTAGGACATAGCCCTGCAGTCACCTTCTCCAAATTTTCTCCTCCATTATTGATCAACACAGCCTTTTTCTTGCACTGTGAGGGGGAGTGACCATACACCTTGCAATCATTGCACCTTGGGGGAACCCATTGATAAGAAACAGGTAATGTTACAATCCTGGAGGGAGTATTGTCTGTAGCCGGATATTGAACCTCTATCTCATCCGGAAGTTTTATAGCAACTGAGACTTCAACTAGAACTCTAGCAAACCCAAGTTTGCCCCTGCCATGCACACACCTTTCCCTAGTGACCTTGTCCATGACACGAGGGACCCCAATGGCACTGATAAGCCGGCTAACTCCAACTTTAGTCCATAAATCAATTGGGATTCCATGAACAGAAACCCACAGAGGGATAGTTTCCGGGTCGGCCTTATCCATGCCCAGCCCTGGCTCCCACCTGTTTAAAAAAATAGGTATGTTTCTAATAAGCCAAGGCCCATTTTCCATAACATCGTTGAGCCCTTGTTCACTTCTGAACTTGAAAAAGTAATAACCTGCAGCATTTTTTGTCACTTCTTCCAAATCATAGGCACTCCATAACCTTTTGACAACAGTAGCAACATAATTGTAATCCATGGAAGATCCCAAAAAATACCCATACAAGTGCCTAGCAAAATCAGTAGCAGCTTGCTTAACTTCTTCGACAGACAAAACCACTCTTCTCTTACCATCTTCTAAAATGGCAGGTGGAATGAACTCAAGACTAGAATCCATAAAGTCACTGTTAGATTTTAATTTATCAGCGAAGGAGATACCTGTACCAAGACCAATAGAGAGAGGGGGCCGGCCACACTCTGTCATTCGAACCTCAGGGCATTGAAGTTATGGGTTCTCGGTCACAATCACCATGGGAGTAGAGCGAGGGCTGACCTGGGGTTGCACATGTTGGTTTGTGCCCTGGGAAGAGGCCATGTTCTTGACCTGGTTGTTTTCCATATGAATATCGGCCGATTGGGAATCAAGGGCTGAGATTGGTGGACGATCAGCCATACTCTCTGTTTCTTGTATGAATTCCCGCGCCCTCATGTCAGATAGAAGAGGAGAATACCTCCAAGAACGCTTTTCCTTGCGGATACCCCTGAATCCGGCCACTTGCACCCCCAATGTACTTTTGTGCTTTCCATATATGTTTGCTTTCCTACTGTTCCCTGATTTTCGGCTTTTGGGAGGAGAATCGGGAGTGGTAGCCTCCTTCGATTGAGCTTCATTGGGTGATTTCCCACCATATTCAGGTTCTAGCACTTCAAGTTCCACAACCAGCTGGTGAAGAAGCTGCGAAATTGGAGCAGTCGGCTCACCCAATGAGCAAATGTGTGCTAAGACAACATCTTGAGCATCAGGCGGTTTATCAGGTGGTCGATTTGGATGAGAAATTGGTGGATTATCTCCACCAATTGATGGCTTCATGATCGGCAGATAAGGTTTCTGGCAGAGCGCAAACGTAGAGAGAGAAAGACGAGAGAGAAAGAAATTTGCAAAATGACAAAACCATAGGGTTTAGGGTTTAGGGTTTATGGTTTAGGGTTTTTTTTTTTGGATAAAGGGCAGAGCCCGGAAAAATGTATAACAAACAACCAAAGAATTACATGTTGACAAGGGTGGCATACCCCCCTTTATAGCACACATCCGACATACCCGGAACGGCTATCCAAAACCAACAAACCCAATGGGCCTACGCCTACAATACAAATACAACAAAACCCTGGGCTTGGGCCTAGACAACAAAGCCCAAACAACTAAACTACAAGGTAACCCCATAAGGAAAATGGGCCAAAAATTAGAATAACCATCAAACAAGCCCATAGGAAAAAACAAAAAATTAGGAAGCCCAATGTTAAGCCCAACAAAGACTCTATCCTTCACTTCCTCCTTAGTAATCCCAAAAGCAGTGGGCCAAACCAGACCAGCCCATATCCCAGCTACTCAAAAGACACCAGGGCATAAGTAGCTGTAATCATAGGAGACAAGCCATAAGGCCAACCGCCCATGCTGCAAGGCCAGCCAACCAGGCTGCGGGGCCAAACAACCAGGCCGCAAGGCGCCCCACCAACCCCTGTTAGCCGATCCTTGAACATACACAGGTGGTCAGCAGCCACCTGGCTACCCCTACCATGCGCCGGCCAATCCAATCACCACAGCCCTGCACCAGCTTCCCCTTGCAACCCTTAACCTGATCCGGCCAAGACCCATAAGAACACACAAACCCAAAAGATTACACCCCCAACCCAGACCAGAGCATCTGCCTTGAAGACCCCCAAACCAGCAGAAAAGAACCAGCCCACTAGTGCTACAAAGAACCCGGACAGCAGCAGCAGCAAACCCAGCCCATTTGAACCCGCAAAGGGGAGTAAACCAGGAGCAATTAGAAGCAAGAATTTCCTTTATCCAACAAAGATACTTCCAACCCCTATACACCCTTATGTACAGGAAAATATCCCACCTGTCAGAGCCAAACTTCTGATAGGGAGCAAACAACAAAACCCAACTTGCCATCCCGAAGTACTAGCAAGTGTGCAACCACCTGCCCACCCTGTTGCAACAGTACAACCCCAGCCAATTAAACAAAACCAGGGGCCTACACATCCAACCCAACAGCCTCCTGCACCAGCCTTTACAACAAGCAACCCAAAAGTTGGAACCATTTTCCAGCCAACCCTGTTGAACACAGCCATGACCTTTCCACATTAGGTAGCACCAACCCGTGTATAACTTGAAAAACAGCCACACAGCAGCACCCCCAAACAATCTAAGCGGGAACACAGCCCACCCACGCATAGAAAACTGATGTAGAGGAGTCTCAGCTTGAATCCCTAGCCAAGAACCCTTCACATCAGACAGGCCACTACCAGACACCAACACATCAGCCAACAAACCCAAGCCAAAGAACTCCATTTGGGCATAAACCACCTCTACAAAGCCCAGAATACACTGATGCACTCGAGAGGCCCCACCTTCACCTTTCCAACTTAAGTACACCCAACCCCTATACAAAACAAGAAAAAACCAAAAGGCGAAACTACCCTCACAACAGCCCAACCCGAACCTCAAGAAGGAAGACCCGGCCAACCCACCAGCATCCCAGACACGCTGAGGGGACTCAACCGAAACACCCAACCAAAACCCACACATTGCAAACAGCTCCCATAACCAAGTAACAACAACCACCATCAACCAAAACCAAAAAACCAAACGACCAGAAAAACTAAAGCCATAAAAACACAACAAGAAAAAAGGAACAACCCAAGCAAAGGACAAAGGCCTAGAAGTGGCCCGCCATAAAGGCAGCCATCCCATTGGCCTCCTCATCCACATCTTCTACCGCGTAAGTCATATCCAGGCCTAACTTCACAACCTGCTCCCTAAAAAAGATCCATTCAGCAACCGACCAAGCCACTATGTGCTTAGCCTTGACTGCCTTGGCATCAGAATTGAGGGCTTTTAAAATGGCTTGCTTTTTGTTATCAGGGAGGGGCTGGACACAGGTGACATCCAGGAGATTATCCTCCATGAAGGATTCATTATCCACCACCATATAATCCGTTTCATACCCAAACCTAATACATTGATCATTGAAGAACTTCCACTGCTCCGTGTCCCAAGAGTTAGTAACTAAGGTAGGGACTGCTCTGGTACTGTTAATATAGCCCACAATGACAGATTGTTTGTACACCGACAAGCTGCTAGCAGAAGGGCCAGCTCCTGGACTAGCTCCTGAACTTGAACCAATGATAGAATCTGGCAGAAATCTGCCCAACTCCATTTCTACTTTCGTATTCATGGTACACTCGGGAATGTTAGTGTTGTTACCACACTGCTCAATGACAGTCACTAGGGTCTCATCCATCTTATCTAAGTTCATAGAACCTCTATCCCCCTCCTTAGATTTTTCCAAGGCAGCAAATCTGTTTCTAAGGGGGATTCCCTCCCTACCCTTGTTGTTCTCTACGATAGAACTTGTCATTTCCTCTTTCCCCTTAGCCCCATTGACAACCCTAGAGAAGTCAAAACCCCCTTCTTGGTACTTCCTTTAGGTTGCCCACCTTTCTCAACAGCCTTATCCTTCCCTTGTTCTTTACCCCCTAAAGTACTTCTATCCATGTCTCCCTGTTTAGAAGGCCCTCTATCCTTCTTGCCCCTAGTAAACATGATAAAATCATTAGGTTTATCCCCCTCCTTATTGGCAGCAGCCCCCTCTAAGGCCGCAGGCCCATTAGAGGGTTCACCTTGGATCTCTTTAGCCCCCTTTTTAGCCGATTCCTGATCCTCCTTGGCTAGCTTCCTGCAGTGGCCTAAATGATGCCCAAAACCTTGCAATGGCTGCACAAGGGAGGTTTCCATTGGTAAGAAACCTCCAACTTGACTACATTATCCAAACCCACCCCAACAGTAGGATATTCCACTTCAACCACCCCTGGGAGATTAGAATCAGCCGAGACCTCCACTAACACTCTAGCATAACCCAATTTACCCCTTCCTTGAATACATCTCTCCCTAGTGACCTTATCCATGAGTTTTGGCATTCCAATGGTGCTCACCAATATGCTAATGCCCACTTTCGTCCACAGATCCAAAGGAATATCATGAATGGCAACCCAAAGGGGAATAGTAGAGGGTTCCACCTTCTGCATACCAAGACCCGGCTTCCATCTATTCAGAATTAAAGGGATATTGCGAATCATCCATGGCCCATTTTCAAGAACATCAAGCAGGCCTTGTTCAGATTTGAATCTAACGAAGAAACAGCCCGTAGCACTCTTAGTAACTTCCTCCAACTGATAGGCATTCCACATACGGTTAACAACCTTGCACACGTAGTTGTAATCCATACTAGTTCCCAGAAAAAAACCAAAAAAATGGTGAGCAAAATCAGCCTCTGACTGTTTAACGTCCTCCTCAGTCAAAACAGCTCGTTTGTTCCTATCAGCCATAATCGTAGGAGGAACAAATTCAAGGTTTTTCTCAACATATTCACTGGATTTACGGATCAAATCAGAAAAAGTAACAGGTACCTTATCATTTGGATCCATCTACGAGTCCACCTCCATCGAGCTACTTGATAGGGATCTCCCTGGACCAGAAGTCGACAGGGGTTGAATGTTCTGTAAAGCCAGTGGCTTATCATGCAACCGAGCAGCTGTTTCCTTGATGAATTCCTTGAACCTAAGTTCAGACAAGATACGCACCCCCTTCCGGCCTGACTCCTTGATATACCTTCGGTTCTTCAAAGATCGAGCACCTCCATCATCCTCCTTGGAGGCATCTTCACATGAGTTTACTTTGGTGTCAATCCCCTGGACATCGGGTGTTATAACTTCCAAATGAGTGCCCTGCTCTAAGCCGATGTTCTTTTCAGCCAACAATTGGGCATTCCCAGCATTTGTAGTAGTTATCTCCACCTCCCATGGTGGCTTATCAGGTGGAAGAGGCTGAGGGGTGGAACCCTCAGCCGATGGCTTCATGATCGGGAAAGAAAGGAACAACAGGGAGAATTTTTAGAGAGAAGTTAGAGAGAGAGAGTGAAAATTGCAAAAATGAAAAACCATAGGGCTTAGGGTTTAGGGTTTAGGGTTTAGGGTTTAGGGTTTAGGGTTTGGGGTTTAGGGTTTGGGGTTTTGGGGTTTTTTTTTTTTTTTTGAAAAAGGCCATGCCTTGGTAAATTTTATTAAAAAGAATAAATTAAAGTACAAGGAAAGGCGTAGGCTTTCTAAACAGAAGAAACAGAAAGCCTACCCAAAGAAAACAACCTAAGTTATGTCCATAAGGCTTGAGTAGCCACTAAATAACAAGAGAAATAAAACAACACCCCAACCCATATGCATGTCACATACAATCCAGTTTGCTTTCTGCTTATTCCTCATTTCCTATACGATCTAAGTCTTCCTCAATGCCTTTATTCTGATTTGTGAGATTTATTATGAGAACCTTCAATCTGTGAAAGCCACCCCTGTTGGCCAAAGTTTTCCATGCCCATTTCAAATTGTCGTTCCACTTCATGCAAACCATAATAGTCTTTAAATGATTATGGGAAGTCTTATGTGTAGTCCTCCACTCGATGTGCATGTCCACGTATAGGTCATGCGCAAACATGTATGGGTTGATTCCCAAGTCTTGTCTTTCAGTCCACAGCCACATTGAGTCCAGTAGGTTCTTCCACATATATTGTTGCCTGTCATAGCAAAAACCACCCAAACCATATCCCTATGCATACCAGCAATGTCAAGAAATGGATACAGGTCTCTCGAAAGCAGGGTGATGTGGGTGTAACGTGTACCAACCCGTTCCCCTCCCTGAGATGTTTCCCAAAAATTGAATGATTACACTCATCCCTCAGTATATATCGCTCCTCTCTCTTTGAGGTGGTGCTTGGTGTGAGTATTGTACCAACCCCCCACCCTACCTTCCCATCTTGTCTCACATTTTGGCGGTATACCCGTCTATCACCTTCGCACTTCATTCCAGAGCCTTGATTACCCCATTTGTGGTTTTTAACGTGGCAAATGTGGCTACTAGTGATCCATATTATAGCCCACATCAAATCATTCTTTGCGTCCAAATTCATAAGAAACCCCTGCAAAGATTTATTCTCACGAAAGCAATGTGCAGTGTGTGCTAGTTGTACCAACCTGTAGCCCTCCCTAAAATGTTTCCTGGAATGGTATTTTGACACTCCTTCACTCAAATTTAGAATCCCATCTCTCTTGGTGGTGGTGCTTAGTGTGCAGAGTGTACCAACCAGACCCCATCCCAGCAATGTTTCCCAACCATACCACTCACTCAAGTAGTCCACCACCCCTTGCATCCCATGCCCAATGATCGTAATCTGTAGGCAATTTCCTCTCAAAAGCAGAGTGCACAGTGTGATGGGTGTACCAACCTGTTTCCCTCCCTTAATTGTTACCCTAAACATTTGCTTTTTTCGCTCTTCCTTCATCAGTTTTGTCTCAGCACTCTTGATGGTGGTATTTTGTGTGCAAGGTGTACCAGCCCCCCACCCTACCTGCCCATTCAAACTCACCATCAAACCAACATGCCCTCCCATACTAATCTGATGGAATCTGTAGTTTGTGCAACAGTTACCCACCCCCTCCCTATACTGCCCATCAGATTCTCACAAGCATTTAACCACCCCTCATCCCTGTTCCAAAATTGGTCAGTTTCCCCAAGTTTGTTCCATATGTTTTTTTCATACCCTCTATTTTGGTGTAGGGTGTGTGAATGATGTATCCCAATCTTATTCCCCCTTGTAACCAAAACCATGTGGATATAGCAGTAATACCTTGGTGCTCACTATGTTTTGTGCCTGGTCCAAACATTCTGCCAGATTTCCCACTCCATAAGCAGTCTTGTAGCTTTCCAGAGATATTAGCCCTACATGCCCAACTGCTACCCCCTGCAAAACTTAAGTCTATTTGATGACAATTAAAGTTAGCAACTACCTTTTCCATCTTACATCTTAAGAATGCATTCCATTTCCTTCTGTTATTGTTGTTCCACTCCAAGCGCCCTATCAGCCCTTTTATACAAGTCCAACTCTGATTTATGCTATGCAACATGTTATT
This sequence comes from Mikania micrantha, assembly GCA_009363875.1. Taxonomy (NCBI): domain Eukaryota; kingdom Viridiplantae; phylum Streptophyta; class Magnoliopsida; order Asterales; family Asteraceae; genus Mikania; species Mikania micrantha. The sequence goes on along the minus strand of CM018687.1, from coordinate 4,033,507 downwards.
TTTCCTCCACCAATTCATCCAATTGTTATCCTCCTTCCAGCTGCCTGTATCAACGTTGGAATACATCAAATATGAGTGCTATTGGGTTGCCCTTCTTTTGATTCTTCTATCCGATCAACATAGCATCTCTTATCCTTGGGCACAGTAGCATGGTTGACATTCAACTTGAATCCCCATTCTTTACTAGCTTGCATGGTTTGCTGAGTAGGCCGAAACTTCAAACCTTGCAGCCTTGTACGGACATCTGACACAATAACCCGGACCAGCTCTTCTTTGTTTCATTTTTTCCTATGAAACATCCTGATATTGCGCTCCTGCCATATATAGTATACAGTTGCGCCTATCAAGAGTCTACGGATGATGCTTCCAATGGTGGAAGTATTCGGGAGAGATGCAAGATAGATGACACAATCCTCCCAAAGAGCTGGAGTTCTTCCCAATTTCGCCAATTCTTTAACCTCTTTCCAGATCATCCTCGGATAATTGCATTGAAAAAACAGGTGGTTGTGGCTGTCTATCTGCTTCTCACAAAAAACGCATTTTAACAAAGAGTTAGTTTGCCAGTTCCTAAGTCGGTCTTGTGTTAGGAGTTTCCTTTGGATTGCAAGCCATAAAATGAATGCATGACAAGGGATGTTCTGGCTTAACCACACAAGCTTATGCCAGGTGACCACTGGATTAGTATCACTCATGTCTTCAAAGACTTGCCGAGTACAAAAGGGACTTATCTTACCAGTTCTAGACCTCCATGTAATCTCATCCGCCTTGTTGGCAACCAAGATTGGGGGCGGAAAGTCTTTAAGACAAGGGTATTTCATGATTAACTCTAGAGGCCAGTTCCATTGCCCTTCACGAATGATTTCATTGACTTTTGTTTGCCACGATAGACCAGACCTGATTATATCACGCATTGTAATCAGCTCACTTAGGGGGCTTAAAATGTGCCAATTGTCATACCACACTGAAGTGCTGAGACCATCTCCAATTGATTTGCTAATATGAGAACGTATGCTTTGCCTATATTTCGGAATGTTCCTCCAGCTCCATGACGCTCCGTCCTCAGCTCTCACATCCCAGAAGTGGTTGTTTCGAAGTTTGTGTTGTTTGATCCATTTGACCCATATCGAATTCTTATCAGAAATGATGTGCCAGATATGTTTTGACATTAAGGCCCGATTTTGGTCCTTCAACGATTTTATTCCCAGCCCACCTTGGTTTTTGGGTTTGCAAACAACTTTCCAGCTCACTCTAGCTTTCCCTTGAACCTGGTCCATTTGCGTCCAAAGAAATTTCCTAGCCATTTGCTCGATTTCATCAATGATATTAGCAGGGAGAGTGAACACCATAGCCTAGTAAGTTTGCATAGAAGAAATGACCGATTTAATCAGTTGCAGCCTTCCTGCAAAAGATAGGAACTTGTTGTTCCAATCCTTGATGCGGGTTTTGATTTTATTAAAAAGAATGCAGCAATCTTTAGAGTATAGTCTTTTAGATAGCAAAGGAACACCTAAATATCAAACTGGGAGAGTTCCCACTCGAAAAGGAATGATGGATTGGATTTGTTGCTGCCGTGCCATGCACACATTTCCAAAGAAGATAGTACTTTTCCCCAGATTCGGTTTTAGACCCGAGACCATACCAAAATCACATAGGGCATTTTGTATAAGCTGCACAGATTCAAGATGTGCCCCACAGAACATAAAAAGATCATCCGCAAAACATAGGTGAGTGATTTGTTGCTCTTTACACCGCCAATGGTACTGAAAACTAGTGTTTTGCTCAATCTTTCTTTTTAGCATCAAGTTTAGAACTTCCATCACTAGTGTAAACAAGTAAGGGGACATTGGGTCACCTTGGCGTAGTCCACGCTTACCTTGAAAGAATCCGGGTTTTGGGGTTTGGGGTTTGGGGTTTGGGGTTTGGGGTTGGGGTTTGGGTTTGGGGTTTGGGTTTGGGGTTTGGGGTTTAAGGGTTTAGGGTTTAGGGTTTACGGGTTTAGTGTTTCGGGTTATGGGTTACGGGTTACGGTTTACGGGTTATGGTTTACGGTTTAGGGGTTAGGGGTTAGGGTTTAGGGTTAGGGGTTAGGGTTTAGGGTTTAGGGTTTGGGGTTTGGGGTCTTGGGTTCCGGGTTCCGGTTCCGGTTCAGGTGGGTCGGGGTCAGGGTCGGGGTTCGGGGTTCAGGGTTCGGGGTTCGGGGTTTACGGTTTAGGGGTTAGGGTTAGGGGTTAGGCTTTAGGGTTTAGGGTTTGGGGTTTGGGGTTCCGGGTTACGGGTTCCGGGTTCCGGTTCTGGTTGGGTCGGGGGTCGGGGGTCGGGGGTCGGGGTCGGGGTTCTGGTTCGGGGTTCGGGGTTCTGGGTTAGGGGTTCAGGGTTAGGGGTTAGGGGTTAGGGGTATCTGGTTTAAGGTTTAGGGTTTAGGGTTTTGGGTTTAGGGGTTAGGGTTTGGGTTTAGGGTTTAGGGTTTAAGGTTTAGGGTTTAGGGGTTAGGGTTTAGGGTTTAGGTTTTTTTTTTTTTGGATAAAGGGCATTTTGCCCGGAAAAATGTATAACACCACCGAAAAAGATTCCAACCCAAGGAGGGCATACCCTCCTGAAATACAATAAATTCCTAAACTATGTTTGGGAACCCAAAAAATGACAGGGATGTATTTTATCCCATCACCCCAGCTATACAAAAAAGGGGTGTACTCACTAACCCAAGTACAATAAGAAAACCACCCAAAAGTCCAATACATACAATGGACAATACAATAAACTAGCATACAACTAACAGCCCTGAAATAACAATAGTGCTGATGCAACTTGTTTCCCATATCATAGTGCACAGGAGAGATATATAAATGAGGAACACGCCGCATCAAAACCAAAACAGGGCAATAAACCCGAATAAGAATCTCATAGATATAAGATATGCACCAGCATTGAAACCACAATTGAGCCCTTCCCAGCCAGTAGCCACCAATGGAAGAAAACTCAGCCCAAGTACAAGACTCCAAAGTAAAGGACAGATAGGACTGCATAGACCCAGCAACAATGCCACTCTTCAAATGATGACCCAAGGAGACTTCATTAAACAGAGTCTTGGTCAAGTAATCGAAGCACTGCAGCAACACCAAAAGCCAAACCCACCAACCCATAAGAACTACACAAGCGTGGGGTAAAGTGAGAATATGGCAGCCATAAAATCCAATCCTAATCAATCTAGCGAGCCCAGTACCCTTTCTCCCAAACTTGAGGGAGTTAGCCCAGCCCAGCCTTTGAGTATCAATCTTAGTCCAATCAGCCATGGTTAAATTGAGCCAGGAAATCAAGGGACAACCATGGGAGATGGCATCCACAGCCCAACCAAAATGGAAATACCCCATAACAATAGTGCTGCCACCACAGCAAGTAAAAGTACGCAAAATATAATTAATCCCATACCCAATCCAAGGCATTATCCCATGCTGGAGCCTTGTACCAGAATACCTACTCTTGAATAAACCTCTGATAGAACCCTGCCTAACCCAAGTCCAAATAAGATCAGGCCCAGTAGAACACAAGCAGTAAACACAGCTCTTCAGTTGCTGATCCATAGAATCTTCATGCACCGTAAGTACACGAGGAACACCAATCCCAGGCCCATTCCAACCAGCAAACTCAGCACTATTAGCCCCAATCTTGAAAGCATTATCCCTGCCCAGCCCTTGAACAGCAGCCCCAGTAGCAAAATTCCCACTCAGGAGCTTCTTGCACAGCAGATCGTTATGAAGAGGCTGCATAAGCATGAAAGCCCAAACAAAGCAGAAAATGAAAGAGATGCAGACATTGCACCAGGCCCGCTTGTGGCCAGCATCCCGATTGTTCCCAATACCGGTCAAAACAGAAAGGTTGACCGCCAATTGGACCACATCAATACAACCATCAGTCCCATGTTTCCCTATCAGCTCACAGCCCCATCTGTTATCGACCCAATCCATGCGACCCCAACTGTGAAAAGGGGACGAGATGTAGCTGATAAAACCCTGACCCCAAATCCATTTTCGATCAGCAGCCCAAGAGTTACTTTGGCCTCTCAACACATCAATGCAAAGCTCCTTCTGATCAATTTCCCTGCACCATTGCATTAACCAATTACTCCCACCCAAACCAAGGCTCCATCTGTGGATAAACCAGCTGTGGCGAGTACTGTGTCCCTGCCAAACCCTGTCCCTGCACAACCCGGATAAAATAACCAGATGACAATTAGTAATAAGACCCAGACCCGCCCCACTCTTCAGCAAATAAATCCAATGAAGGTGCAGACCTTCAATAGCAATACCAACCCTATACCCAACCATACCCCAAATCCTCACAGTCACACAAGAATGGTTGCTACTCTCAAAAAGAATACCACCCCATCTAAGAATGTTAAGAAAAAGAAGAAGACAAAACAGGTGAGTAGCAAAGGAAAGGATTTTCATAATGCAAGTATTCCAATTCCAGCATTTCCCCCTGTTCACTACTCTACTAGCATTCATGATATACCCATTATCCCTGAAGTCAACAGAATTCCCCCCACCCTGCAAATTAGGAAAATTCATAGGCAAAAAGGACCTTCCGGATTAAAACCCTCAGAATCCAAATCTCCCAGATCCCAAACCTTCCTAACCTGACCCCAAGCATAGGATCTATGGAATTTAATGGAGATCAAGCGAAGTCTAACTGAATCCAAAATCAAGGAGCAGATCTCAGTAACTGGTCTTCTTCTATTTTCTCGCTCCCTCAGGTTTCTTTCCTGCCAAACGTAATAGACCGTAGCACCCAAGACTAACCTGTTTACTATACTCCATGCAGAGTTATGATTGATACTGCTGCAAAACTGAGAAACCCTTTGCTCCCATGTGCCATGAAAGTTGCCCCATTTAGTCTTACCCTCCATAACCTTTCAGATCGCAGCATGCACCTCGCAATCAAAGAAGAGATGATCAATGTCATCAGGCACCAGATTACAAAACACGCATTTTTTATCCTCCCCCATATACCATTTGCGAAGGAAGACATGGGTTCTCAGCTTGTTTTTTAACGCAAGCCAAAGGATAAACGCATGTCTTAGGATGTTCTGGGTGAACCAAACTAAGTGCGCCCACGGGACCGCACTACCACCTTCCTGGATATCGTTCCAAACAGCAGCAACACAAAATTGGACATCCTTGCCCCCATTGGTTCTCCAAACCACTTTGTCCAATCTATCCGTCCCTAAACGGTTCAGTTGGGCACCGGACACCATGGGAAATCTCACAATCCAGTCACCAGGCCACTTCCAGTTGTTATTCACGACAAGGTCTGAAACACATGTGGCGGCAGTAAAACCAGCTTCATATATGACTCTATTAGTAATGATCTCACTAAGAGGACCACAAGGCAGCCAATTATCAAACCAAGCTGAAGTAGTCTGCCCATTCCCTATAATACTAATAATATGACCTCTCAGTTTATCCCTCTGTTGAAGAATCTTCCTCCAACTCCAGCACGATTCCTTTTTAATAGGGATATCCCAAAAACTTCTGCCCTTCAGGTGGTATTCGTTAACCCAAGTAACCCATAAATATTTCTTCCTAGAGATGATGTGCCATGTATGTTTTGACATCAGGGCATCATTCCAGGTACGCAAAGACTTTAACCCAAGGCCTCCATGCTTAATTGGAACACAACAATCTTTCCATCTCACTTTAGCCTTACCTCTGGTTAAATCTCCTCTGCACCACAGGAAGCCTCTAACCATCTTCTCTATCTCCTTAGTAACCGCCACAGGAAGGACAAAAACCGAAGACCAATAGACTTGAATCGAAGTAAGCACCGACTTAATGAGTTGGAGTCTACCAGCAAAGGAGAGAGATTTATTCTTCCAGTCCTTAATTCTTTTTCTCACTTTCTCCATGAGCGGGTCACAGTCCCTTTTATAAAGTCTGGAAGACAGAAGGGGGACCCCCAGGTATTTGACCGGAAGCTCCCCAACACATAATTGAATCCTCTCACAAATATCCCGCTTGTCATGCGGCTTCACATTCCCAAAGTAGATGGTACTTTTGGGAATGCTAGGAATTAAACCAGAAGTATTCTTGAACTCCTCCAACGCGCTCATGATGATGTCAACAGAAGCAGGGTCTCCGTGACAGAACAGAAGAAGATCATCAGCAAAACATAAGTGGGTAATGCCAACCTCCTCACACCTCCAGTGAAACCTAAACCCCTAATCCTCCCTAATGTTACGAGCAATGATCAAAGAGAGGACCTCCATGACTATGGTAAACAAGTATGGGGAAAGGGGATCCCCTTGCCTCAACCCTCTTTTACCTTGGAAAAAACCCCGCTGCTCTCCATTGACGCTAATGGAAAAAGCAACAGAAGTGACACACATCATGATCCAGTTTATCATACGAGAAGGGAAACCAAAATGGACCAAACAGTCTTTAAGGAAAGACCATTCAACGGTGTCATACGCCTTTTGGATATCTATTTTAAAGGCACATCTAGGCTGCCCACGGCTCCGATGATAATTACGCATTAACTCCTGGGTAAGAAGGATGTTATCACTGATTTGCCTACCAGGAATAAATGCACACTGGTTCTCACTGATAATAACACTAAGGGCAGCCTTGATGCGGTTGGAAATAATCTTGCTGACACATTTATAAATGACATTGCAGCACGAAATGGGCCTAAAGTCCGTGACTTTCCTAGGTGCCTCAGACTTGGGAACAAGGGCAATCACCGTAGCATTAACTTCCTTGAGAAGTTTGGTGTTCCTGAAGACTTCCTTGATTGCTCTGGTGAACTCATTCCCAACAACTTCCCAGGCTCTTTTGAAAAACTTAGAGGTTAGGGTTTCGGGTTAGGGGTTAGAGGTTAGGGTTTAGGGGTTAGGGATTAGGGTTTAGGGTTAGGGGTTTAGGATTTAGGGATTAGGGTTTAGGGGTTTCGGGTTTCGGGTTGGGGTTTCGGGTTTCGGGTTTCGGGTTTCGGGTTTAAGGTTAGGGGTTTAGGGTTAGGGGTTTAGGGGTTAGGGGTTAGGGTTTCGGGTTTAGGGTTAGGGGTTTAGGGTTAGGGGTTTTGGGTTTTGGGTTTCGGGTTTATGGTTTCGGGTTTAGGTTTAAGGGTTTAGGGTTTCGGGTTTCGGGTTTGGGGGTTTCGGGTTTGGGGGTTGGTGGTTTGGGGGTTGGGGGTTTGGGGGTTTGGGGTTTGGGGTTTAGGGTTTGGGGTTTAGGGTTAGGGGTTTGGGGGGTCAATCTAGAGTTAGTAAAAATACAATATATAATAAAAAAAACTACTAACAATAGAGCAAATGCAATCATATAGATCACTAACTATGCTTGCACTTTGATGGGTTATTGATAAGAATCTGATCACAAATTGAAATCAAAACAAGAAGAAGAAGATACGAGAAATGATTTGTATTACTAATGAAAATAGAAACTACATCAGATGATGTCCAGGGTAAAACCCTTCTCACTGCATAAGCAGGTGCCAATACATTCAATATAATCTCTTCCTACCTTCACTCAACCTCCTCACCTCTATTTATAACCCACTAACACACACACTAGATATTACAATTACCAAATTACCCATATCTAGAACCTACCATTACTACTAATTAATACTAACATATTAATATAAGTATGATCTCTATCATTACTCCCCCCTTATTTAAAAGTCTTGTCCTCAAGACTTGGGAGTGAACCATTGATCGTGCCTTGCTCCAAGTATCTTGCCTTCCGGACATTTGTGAGCTGGCCCATATCTATTACCCCAACGTAAACAAATCCTTTTTTTCTTGCGTCCTTTCCAATCCAAAAGTGAAAGATACCGAAGGTCCATATCCCGTACAGTCATATCAACAAAATACCCATTCCCCAACTGGATACCAATTCCATCATAGGCACAAATAGAGAGACCCAAGGTAATCCCCAAATGTTGGGAGAAAAAACTAATTATACCCAAAAGAAGAGGTTTCAAAGGGTCAGAAGAACCGATAGCATCCAATTCTTTTTTGTCCCCTTCTACATTCACAATTTCGGCATCTCCCAATAAAAATTTTCGAAGGTTACCTCCCTCCATTGAAATTGACCCTGGTGTGGTGAAAGGCACCGAATGAGTGTTGTCGTAACGAACACGAACAGGAAGCGTGCGCACCGTTAGTTTGGGAGTATTAACACGAACAGAATCGGATTCATCAATCCCGAACAACAGAACACGCAGCTTTCCCGCAGAACATTTAGGTGTCGGTTCGAATTGTTGACCCCACCGAAAACATAGCCCCTTTGTATGTCGGTCCTCCCACTCGGTTCGAGATAAGGATCGAACCCCTCTATCTCTGGAATTCGACTGCCCAAGCTCAGGTAACACAAACACCCCTGATTTCGCATACATATTTGGCCCAGAACCCTCCCCTCGTAACTGAAAACCCTTATCGGGTATACTTGAATTAAAAGCATATTTGGGCTGAGATTGGCCCACCCCAGTCAACCCATCATTCACTACAGGCCCATATCAACTGGAATAACGAAAGCAAGAAGGAGACGTGTTACCGGCGACGTAATCAGAGCGCAACATACTCTCGACATCCTTCCCTACGACCAAATCGTAGGGATAATCGCGAATCGAATTCGATGAGTCGATTTCCCCACTGGAATTGAAAAAACCTGAAAACCCTGAGGAATCGATCGATTTCTTGTCATGGGACGTCATCCAAGCTAAGACCATCTTCTGAAATTCCCTGGACTCCGAGCGATCTAACATCAGTGAAGCCTTAATTTCCTGAACGTCTTGCTGGAGTTGTTTGATCTGTTGCTCATGAACATCCAAACGAGATTTTTGATTACTAGTTTCCATTTCCGGCAAATCGTATCTGAAATCATAAATTGAATTGCGGTGGAATCTTAAATCGGCGGCGAATTGGCTATGAATCTGAAAAATCAATCGCAAATCGTCTGAAATGGAGGAAGAGCGGCGATAATGAGAACCATTAAAGAAGAAATCGGAATTGAAAAGCTGGTGGAGAACGGCGGTTGAATTGGAGATTTGCAGAGGAAAGTAAGAGGCAGGTCGGACCAATGATAAGAATCTGATCACAAATTGAAATCAAAACAAGAAGAAGAAGATACGAGAAATGGTTTGTATTACTAATGAAAATAGAAACTACATCAGATGATGTCCAGGGTAAAACCCTTCTCACTGCATAAGCAGGAGCCAATACATTCAATATAATCTCTTCCTACCTTCACTCAACCTCCTCACCTCTATTTATAACCCACTAACACACACACACTAGATATTACAATTACCAAATTACCCATATCTAGAACCTACCATTACTACTAATTAATACTAACATATTAATATAAGTATGATCTCTATCAGTTATGTTCCTAGTCATGCCCAAAGGAAAAGAGTGGCCATAACGAGGAACATGGTCCATCAGCTTCAACAAGTAGGCTATATGTTTCCAGACGTTCATATAAGCATTGGCTAAGGTAGTCATCCAAGTACACACAAAGTAGTACACAACAGTAGCCCAATCAATAGTTCCCAAAATAGCAACCACGCCCAAAAGCCCAACCTTAGTCTGCGTCCCCAACCCCACCAAAACCTTTACTGAATTACCAACACACCCCATACAAGTCTATATAGAGAGGGTAACCCAATAACCCAAACCAAGCCCACAGCAGAGTATAGTAGCCACCAGCCCAAAACAGGCCCAAACCAAAAGCCCATCAAGATGACGGCCACCAACAATAGCGATGTAGAAGACCTGCACAATCATCCAGTTCATGAGCCTGCCAATCAACGGCCAATAAAGCAGCCAACTTCCAATCAGCCTAGGCCCAGTAACATAGGCCGTAACTTTAGTCCCCCACCTGTGAAGCAGATCCAAATCATAAGCAGCATCGGCCTGCATACAATGTCTCACACCCAACCCCCAATACAGGTGGACAAAAGGCCTCATTAAGTCATGGTTGTTCCCATTATCATTCCAAATAATCTTTCCTGGTCTATCCTGCTTACAAGTCTGACAACTGCCCACACAACAGGTAGTAGAACCCAAGTAATAGCCAGCCCACAACAGGCGACACCCCTTGCGAATCCCAATTTGAGTCAACCAAATTCCAACCATGCTATTTATGGGACAAAGCATGACGAACAACAGTTGACTAACAGATGGGTCAACATAGTCCCCGTAAAAACCCCACCCAATCTTGAACAGATGGCACATAAAACTACTAAACATAGCTGCCCCTTTGACCCCAACAATCATACCGTTTAAGCCACCAGTAGAAGTATCTAGAAGCTGCACATGGTCAGGAACCCAGCCCCCTGCACATCCAAAAACAGTACCCTTCCACTCCCACAGCAACTGTTCCAAGCCTGCCCCAATGCAACCCTTTTTAATTTCACCCAGAAGACTTCTACCCTTTGACTGAGCAGAGGTCAACATACATTGAGAAGGCAGCCAATTAGTAAGGGAGGACCAGTAATTAAAGTTCTCATACAGCCCAAACCATAATCTCATGCGTTTCATGTACTTATGACCATAACATAACTCCAAATAACCCCAGCCATGGTACATAACCGAGTAATGCAACAGGTGCACGTCCACAAAATTATAATGAAATCTGTAACCGTTGACCTGGCAGCATCTAACATTCTGATCCTCAATGGAGCCCATCAAAGCATAGCAGCAAACATCCCATTTGGCTAAGGATTGACCATGAATCTTTTGCGTCCACCAATAATTTTCTGCATAAGTCTGATGATGACAGTTAGGGCAGCTATCATGCAGTTCATCACAGCTTATACCCAACCCCTTTCGATCCAGGCCCAGCTCAGTAGAACAATGCCCACCCATAATGCAACCCTGCCCTTTCGCACCCATAGGATGAACCCCGAATCCTACCTCACTGCTACGCTCATCACTCAGAATAAGCAGATAATAATGTTTCCCAATCCCAACCCTCCCAAAACCCGCAAATCTCACCATATTGCAATTGTTCCCCAACCCATAGTACCCTACCCTTCCCCCACTCATAACAATACAAGACAATAAATAATTCAGCAAAATTAAATAATGACCAAGGATTAACATAGGAATTTCAATCTCTCTAAAATTTAACCGTTTCCACCAATTAGTCCACTGCCTTAGTAAAAACATAACCCAATCATGCAGCCCGAATTTCCACCAGTAATCCATTCTAATTGTTTCCATTGGGATATGAGTCCTGCAACTGACTTATGTGATCCGACACACCTTCTAACCCCCAGGTATTGAGAGCTTGAACAACAGACGCAGAGCTTTTAAACCGCAACCCTCTAAGCCTGAACCGAATTGAATCAAGAATTAAGGACACAACCTGGTCAACAGATCTTTTCCTGTTCTCAATACTTCTGATATTACGCTCCTGCCACAGGAAATAGATAGTAGCAGCCAAAGTCAACCTGTTTATGACACTCCACACCGAATTGTTCTTAGTATGGGTACTAAATTCTACTATCATTTGGGCCCAGTTGCCAGTTAGATTTCCCCAAGTAGTCTTCCTTTTCACCCTGCCCCACACCTGATTTGGGAAGTGACATTCAAAGAACAGGTGGTCATGGCTATCTGGAATTCTCTCACAGAAAGCACAAGTCAAGGCAGGCCCCTGATACCACTGATTTACTACATCATGCGTCCTGAGTTTTCCGTTTATGGCTAATCAAAGCATGAAAGCATGTCTAGGAATGTTTTGGTTAAACCACACAATCTTAGCCCAAGGGGTTTCCTCCCCTATCTCCTGAATGTCCCCCCAAACAGAGCTCATCTTAAAAGGGATATCCTTACCCAAACTAGTCCTCCAAACCACCCTATCCTGTTGATTATCTCGGATGTGACACGGAGTCGACGCATAGAGCTCCTGAAACCTATTAGACCAATCCAGGGGCCATGTCCACCCATTGTTACTTACCAGATCCTTCACACGCGTGGAAAGATTGAATTCACCCTCATGCATAGTCCGAACTGTCAGAAGGTTACTCAATGGGCCAATGGGATGCCAATTGTCAAACCAAGCTGAAGTGCCAGCGCCATTTCCAATAATATGGATGATGTGGCCTCTAATCCTATCTCTGTGTTGTAAGATATTTTTCCAGCTCCACGTATCATCATTTTTCATAGTCACTTCCCAAAAGTTTCTACCCTTCAGCCTATACTCCTGAATCCATTTTACCCAAAGGGATTCCTTATGAGTGATAACATTCCAAATGTGCTTAGAAATCAGAGCAATGTTCCAAGTTCTAAGGCTCTTAAGGCCCAAGCCCCCATGTCTCATAGGGATACAACAATCCTTCCACTTAACCTTCGCTTTGCCATGCTTCATTTCTCCATGACACCACAAAAATCCCCGAATCAATTTTTCTATGTCCTTGGTGACAGAGACAGGGAGAGTAAAAATTGAAGCCCAGTAGACTTGCAAGGAACTAATCACAGATTTGATTAATTGAAGTCTACCTTCAAAGGATAAAGCTTTGTTTTTCCAATCCCCAACCTTCTTCTTAACTTTGTCAATCAGAGGGAGACAATCTCTCTTATAAAGTCTAGTAGAAATCAAGGGAACACCAAGGTATTTAACTGGAAGCTCACCAACTCTAAAATGAATCAGGTCATTAATATCCCTTCTCACCTGAGGCTTGACATTCCCATAATAAACTGTGCTTTTAGGGATACTAGGAGTGAGCCCTGACATGTCCTGGAATTCTTCTAAAGCAATCAACAGGGTCTGGACCGAATCTACATCACCATGTGCAAAAAGGAAAAGGTCATCAGCAAAACAAAGGTGCGTGAGGCCAAGTTCAGCACATCTCCAATGGAACTTAAAGTTAGGATTTTCTGTAACATGCTTATTGATCAAAAGAGAGAGCACCTCCATAACCAAAGTTAACAAATAAGGGGACATGGGGTCTCCCTGGTGGAGACCTCGTTTTCCTTTAAAATGGCCATTTTGCTCACCATTAACAGAGATGGAAAAGGAAGTGTTGGTGACACATTCCATGATCCAGCTAACCATTTTCTCATGAAATCCAAAGTTGATAAGGCACTCTTTGAGGAAGCTCCATTCCACCGTGTCATACGCCTTTTGGATGTCAATTTTAAACGCACATCTCGGTTGCCCCCTGTTCCTGTGATAGTTTCTCATTAATTCCTGAGAAAGGAGGATATTGTCACTGATTTGCCTGCCCGGAATGAAAGCACTTTGATTATCACTAATCACATCATTTAGGCTATGCTTCATACGGGTAGTGATGATTTTAGTTATGCATTTGTACAACACATTACAGCACGCAATCGGTCTAAAATCAGTCACCTTTTGCGGCATCTCACCCTTTGGGACTAACGCAATGTTGGTAGCATTCACTTCCTTTAGCAACTTCCCATTCCTAAAAAATCTTTTATGGCAGTACACACCTCCGGTCCCACAACATCCCAAGCAGCCTTAAAGAACTTAGAAGAATATCCATCCGGACCAGGGGCTTTATTATCATCAATATCCCAGAGAGCATTCTTGATTTCCTCACTAGTGACCTCTCTAATCATCTCCAAAGCATTAGTGTCACTTATCCTCCTAGAAAACAAGATCTCAGGTTCCGGGATGGGAACCGTAGTAACACTTTGTCCTAGGATAGCCTGAAAATGCTCAACAAACGCTTTGCCAACCTCCTTCCCACCCATTGACCAGCTTGATCTTGGACAGCCACAATCCTACTCCTATTTTGGTTACTCTTGATAGTCCTATGGAAAAATTTAGTATTCTGGTCACCCTCACTAAGCCAACAGACTTTGGCTTTCTGTTTAAGGAATAATTCCTCATCCTTGACAGCCTCTCTGTAGGCTGCTAAGTAAGTTTGCTCCTCCTCTCTCAAAACCTCATTATGCGGATCATCAACAACATTGGTTTGAATAACCTCAAGCTCCTTCCTAAGAACCGCAACCCTCTCAAGCAGATTACCTTGATCAAAATTAAGTTTCCTAATTGGGTTTTTTAATTTTTTAAGCTTAGAAACTATTGAGTACATGGGGAAGCCTGGGATCACGCTATCCCACTCCTTCTTGACAATAGGAATGAATTTCTTTTTCCTCACCAGGTAGTTAGCAAACCTAAAAGGTAAAGGTTTCGGTTTTGGCAACTCAGGAATAACTATGACTACCGGGGTATGGTCTGAAAGAAGAAAAGGGAGAAATCGAGCAAAGGCCTGAGGGTATAGCTGCCTAAAAGACTCATTAGTCACAGCCCTATCAAGCTTTTTTAGGAGGCCATTTGCCTTTCCTGGGCTCTTGTTCCAGGTAAACTTAAGCCCAGACATACTTAAGTCCTCCACCTCAATGTCATTAAAACAATCCCTAATCTCTGCTATACTGGATGTGATTTGAGAAGTCCCAACAGATCACTCAGAAGGGTCCAGGATAGCATTGAAATCTACAAGGAGGGCCCAGGGCGCATCACCCACAAGTTGCTTGTGGTAGTGCAGTGCATCCCAACAATGCCTACGAGGACCCATTCTATGGTGAGCATAGACAAAGGAGCAATGGAATTCAGCCGTACCATCCAAGGGCTGAATTAAAGTATGGACAACTTGAGGATGTCTATCCATGACAATAACTTTCATAACTCTAGGATTCCATCCTATGACTATTCTAGTGTTGCCATCACAGACATAAGCATTAGAGTCCCAATTCCATTTCTTAAAGATCCTATCACACACTATAGGCAGTTTATTCTTAGACAGGTGAGTCTCTAAAATACCTATAACACTAATATCCCCACTAGCTATTTGATTCATAACCTGTTTCTGATGATGGGTATTAACCAAACCCCTAATATTCCAAGCCCCTATTTTCAGCCCCATCTAAACAGATCGGTTATGGTGTTGCTCTTCAATTACCGGATCCACTCTAGACCCTCCTCCCATTTCTCTATCAATAAAGGAAGCCATGCCACTCTCATCCAAATCCACATCCTCAATGCAATACCTGGAGTCAATGTTCAGGGCTTGAACTTGGTCATGAAAAAAATCCCACTCTCCCTGTTCCTAGTTCTCCTGATCCACAGCTCTAACTGATCCAAATTTTACCAGTCTGTTTGTGATTGCCCGTTTTTGAGCATCAGTTATGCCATAATCCACCGTGTCATCATCAGTTTCAACCTCCTCCATGACAACCTGTTGGTAGACCTCATTCGTTTGCCTATGCACTTTCCCGGTGGACACTAATTCACCCTTAAGAATGGAAGACTCCAAATCTAAGACCGAGTCCTCCTCACCCAGGATGCCGAATTGGTTGGTTAATTTTATGTTCTGGCCATTGTGCACTTTATTTGAAGGTTCCCCCACTGCACTTCCCTGTTTGATTGTCCGTCTATGATCCTTTACTCGATACTCCTTTTGAGTTGGCTTCACTCCCATCTTTTCCCTCTGTTTTTCCTTGAAACTCTGATGCATTTCCCCCATCTTTCTTTGTGCTCTAGTATCACTGGTGGTGCCTTGTTTATCCTCCTTGTCATAGCTCTTCATCCTACTTTCCTCCCTATACCCACTCTGCTTAGATCCTCCACTCTGGTATTGGTTATTAACCTTCTTTCCTGCATTCACGTTCTTCCTTCTCCTCATTGTGATGAAACCATCAGCATCATGATCCTGAATCAATGTGTTGCCTTTAGGCAACTTTGCCTCCAATTCCTTCTTTGCCAACTCCTCCTCTGTTTGAGGCCTAACTTTGCAATGCTGGTAGGAGTGCCCAAACACCTGGCAATGGCTGCACACAGGTGGTTTCCACTGATAGGAAACATCTAGTTTCACAACTCGAGCTGGTCTAGAACTAATTGAGGGAAACTCAACTTCCACCTAATTAGGAAAACCACTACCAGCTTCAACTTCCACTAGAACTCTAGCATAGCCTATTTTGCCCATCTGGCTATTACACCTCTCTTCTGTAACCCTGTCCATGAGAAGAGGGCAACCTATCCCACTCATAAGTTTACTCAGTCCCTTGCCAGTCCATAACTCCAGAGGGACATTATGGACTGTAACCCATAGTGGTATTCTAGATGGCTCAATTTTCTGCAAACATAAACCCGGTTCCCATTTTTGGATTAAGATAGGGACATTGTTCACCAACCACGGTCCATTAGCCAAAATATCATCCATTCCTTTCTCACTCTTGAACTTAAAGTAATAATACCCAACCGTGCTCTTGGATATTATGTCTATACCATAAGCCCTCCATAATCTCTTTAGTGTAGAGTTAACAACATTGAAGTCCATTGATGTTCCAAGGAAGTAGCCATAAATATACAATGAAAACCTTGAAGCTGAGTAACGCAAATCTTCATTTGAGATTACTACTCGTTTCCCCCCCTCCGGATTAGCCACTGGTGGTATAAATTCCAGCCTAGTCCTCTCATTTGCATTATTCAATTTGATTTTTCCAGCATAAGACATCTTACCATCTCTATGAGCATCCCAAACGTTGGCAGGCTACACTCCAATACCCATAGCGGATTGATTCTCTAACCCCTGTTCAAGGTTCAATTTCAGATTCCCTGTATCTGTGTCACAAACATTGCGATCCACAGGAGTAGGCTTGATAACAGGGTGCTTCAAATTGGACCGATTGACATTGTCAGAGCACTTACCTGGATGAGTTTCTTCGTCTTCATCTGTAATTGAAGCATCGTCTCCATCATCTCCCATTTCCGTGTCCACAAGGCCAGTCGCATCTTCATCATTGGCAGGTGAGATCGGGAAGGATTCCTCTGCATTGATTCTGCATTCCAAGTTCTCCTGGATTGGCAACTGTGTCGCCCTTATCAGCCCATTACCGACATTAGGTAGGCCCAGCCGATTTTCAGTTTGGTCCTCCATACCTAGTTGGTCGCCCGGTTGATTATGAGTAGTCCCTCCAATCTGATTCAGTTTTCCATCCACAAACTGATGAAAATTCCCATCAACAAACACTGTTTTATCCTTCTTAGTCGACCTAATTGTAGCCCCTTCTTTCTGTTTTTTCGATTTCGCACTCATAGCTAGACGGGGTGAGCTACGCTTCCCTGCTCCACCTTCAAGCTGTAGATACTCTTTGGGGTCAGGAGGTTCATCAAGATTCATGTTGTGAATTTGAAAACCTAGTAGATTACCGGTGAGAATTTCTGGTTGAACGTGGGAAGCTTACATTCGCCAGAGAGAAAAACTGTAGAGAGAGAAATTAGAGAGAGAAAGAAATTACACAAATGAAAATCCTTTAGGGTTTAGGGTTTCGGGTTTCGGGTTTCGGGTTGCGGGTTGTGGGTTCGGGGTTCGGGGTTCGGGGTTTCGGGTTTCGGGTTTCGGGTTTGGGGTTTCGGGTTTGGGTTAGGGTTTAGGGTTTAGGGTTTATAGTTTAGGGTTTAGGGTTTAGGGTTTAGGGTTTAGGGTTTAGGGTTTACGGTTTACGGTTTTCGGTTTACGGTTTACGGTTTACGGTTTAGGGTTTACGGTTTACGTTTTACGGTTTAGGGTTTAGGGTTTTTTTTTTTTTTTTGAAAAAGGGCAAGCCTTGGCAAATTTTATTAAAATATAAAGTATGTTACAAACAAATCGCATCCCCCCCTCCAGTGCATTTTAACATAGAGGGGGGAACCGACATAAACAAAAAACAACTAAAAAAGGCACACAGGCCCTAATCAGAAACTAAACAATCAAAGGCACGCAGGCTCAAACCAAACAAAGATTTATACTAACTCTATGATTTATCTTGAAAGAGTGTTCAAATCCCGTCTATAAATCATCTCCAGGTCAACAATTCTTAATGTTGTAATGTGATCATGACATATTTTCAACCCACTTAAGTTGTCTCCATAAAGAATCAACACCCGGAAAACCAAATGGCCACTATGTTAATAAAAAAACATACAAACCAAAACATGAATCTCATGCAAATCCACCACCCTTAGGTAGTTTTAATCAACAATCCAAGCCAAGCAGTGAGATATCCAAATGAATATATAATTCCTCCCACAAGTAAGCAAAAATAAGAAGTTGGCCACCATGTAATTCAATCCATGATGCCAATGAATCTTACATGTGACAGGAACCACAAGCAATCCAAACCATATGAACAAAACGGCATACAACCGCATCCCATGCAATCCCATGCAAACCAAATAACATAACCAAAGCACATAAAACCAAACCAATGGGATCATTATGGCCTCGTCAGCTCATCAAAACCATACCCTCCATCAATAGCCAAAACCCAAAAAAATAATCGGCATCTTCACCTTAAAGTGAAATCCATAAAACTTGCTTCGGCTAACCACCCACTTGATCAAAAATCCAGCCACACTACATGCAATCACATGCATACGTAAAAGGCAAATACCCATGCATGCAAACCCAAAAAATCAACAAGTTCTCATCCATGCAGACCATCAACGAGAAGAAGAAACAAATCAAATAAACATCCTCCACCACCAAATAGATGGCAGCCGCTACATTCATCAATTAGCCCCATATCCATATTGATTAAACACATGATAACCATCATCAAATCTTGAATCAACAACATGCAAACAGCCACCAACTAGTTAATGTGTACACATAAGAACCAAAATCCACCACCATGATTAGTTATCCTTAAGATTGCTGCCACCATCACCATGATAATCGGCCTAACCACTTGGTAATTTCAGCCATAAATGAATAAAAACCACCATATCTTTTGAATGTACTACTCATATTCATGTAACACACCATTAGACCACCTCTTAGAAACCATAAAACAAAATATCTAATAGGTTATTTAAGGTTCCATTCAAAGAATATTTATGGTTTCAATTCACCATTCAAATGTGTATAATACCAAATAAGCTACGGCCACCATAAGAACACCAAGAAAACCGAAACAAGAACCAGACATCCATAGCAAACCAAGAACCCATCATCGATCTTACCATGCATAACCAAGAAATAAAAGATAACCAGCAACCAACCGCGGCATCTTCATCCAATCTTGCAATCCAAATTCTTGTTTCAGCCATCCAAAACCC
Source organism: Mikania micrantha (assembly GCA_009363875.1). Taxonomy (NCBI): domain Eukaryota; kingdom Viridiplantae; phylum Streptophyta; class Magnoliopsida; order Asterales; family Asteraceae; genus Mikania; species Mikania micrantha. The sequence continues at coordinate 4,014,434 of CM018687.1, read as the reverse complement.
AATCCAATAACCATGATACTAGCAGCCGCAAAACATCATCATACATGTCGACCCATTTGATTAATGGTAGCCGCAACATAAATCTTGTAGCCCCCAATCATAAACTTGCAACCATTGAACCAAACCAAAGGACTACATGTAAACCCAATAAGCCTCGGCACCAAGAAACCCTAATCATCATAACAGCCGCAATCCCATCGGCCTCAATAACAAATAAAAATACAAGCAAACAATCACGATCCAAAGACTTATGACCGGATCTAATCTCTCATCTATGATATTGCAATGTTTTCCAATTTGTCTAACACCATTATCTAATTAAAGAAAATGGGTAACAATCCACATCATGTTTAATCGATAACACTAAACAAGAGGATGAATCGATTGACATCAAATCCAAATGATTTGATCATGGATAACACAAACCTTAATCATCATTGTTGTACTAACCGAGAACATTCACTACACCATATAAACAATTCTTAGAGATCCAAAAATCAAAAATCTCTAATAGGTGATTCGATTTTCCAAACAAGGAATCAATTAGCTAGTATCATCCATCCTATTGTGCAAATATCAAACCCGAAGACACCACCCCATTCAAAATCTTTGAATCTCGGTTCCCTAGCATCGAATTCACAAAGAATTCGGGTAACAGCCACACAAGCCGATTGGTTTCATCATTTCGAAGTTATCAAATCTAATGATGATTGATTGAATCAAGAACACTATCATCAATCTTCAAATCCCATAGGATTCGAATTGCCGAGATAGAAAGAGGAGGAAATAGGTGGTGCGGCCGAGAGAGAAAATTTTACACCTTGGAAAACACACAAAAAATCACAAATGAGAGAAAGATTAGGGTTTAGGGTTTAGGGTTTAGGGTTTAGGGTTTTGGGTTTTGGGTTTTGGGTTTAGGGTTTAGGGTTTAGGGTTTAGGTTTTTTTTTTTTTTGAAAAAGGCTACGCCTTGGCAAATTTATTAAAAAGAATAAAAGAATACAAGGAAAAGGCATAGGTTACTGCACGAGGCTAAGATAACCTACCCTAAAAAAAACAAAACGAGCTAAGTTATGTCCATGACAAACGAGAGTCCACTAAACAATAACAAAAATAAAATAGCATTCCAACCCATATTGATGTTAAGCCCCATAGCCTTGGTCTTGGTAATCAAATGAAGCCTTTATATCTCTTTGAACTTTGATCCAATACGGTTTGATTATCCCCGAGCATCCATGCAAAACACTCCTATACATGTGCTTTTCGAGTAGCCATGCAATCCAATAATCAAGACCATGCATGGTCACGTAATCATGGTCTTCTATGCTAGGTTCCCATATCTCTATATTCCCTTGCAAAATAAGACTTTGATTCCCTTGGTTTGTCCTCCCCATGCATTGACGCATATGGCCTTGATTTGCCTTTATGCTAACATACAACCCGTATGCTCCATCTCTTAGTTTAACCGAGCCAGTGCATCCCCTTTGTGTACGATCCCATGCCTTGTCTTTACCATGTATACACACCTGTTGCCTTTGTTTATTGTCATGCATCATATGGGTGGCACAAGTCCAAATTGTAGCTCGATCCACGCTTACTTTCATGTCCAGATTCCTTGTGCATCCCTGCAAAGAAAGAACCTTACGAAAGCAATGTGTTATGTGTGCATTTAGTACCAACCTGTACCCCTCCCAAAGATGTTTCCCAGAAAGATATATTGGCACTCTAGCACTCCAGTTAGGTACCCCTTCGCTCTTGATGGTGGTGCTTTGTGTGTGAATTGTACCAACCGGTTTCCCTCCCCACAATGTGTCCCGGGAATAATCCTCACCAAAACAACCCATAACCCCTTGACGCCCATGATCCAAATGTGTTGTCTTAGAATAGATGCCTCTCGAAAGCTGTGTGATCAGTGTGCAAAGTGTACTAACCTGGCACCCTCCCCATAACGGTTCCCAAGAATATTGATTGTTCACTCTGCCACTCTTGCAATATTGCTCATCACTCTGAAAGGTAGTGCCTCGTGTGTTAGGTGTACCATCCCCCCACCCTACCATATCCCCAAGTCTCACCATGTGATTATAATGCTTCCCATACATCTCAATACCTCCCATAACTGTGCAAAAGGTTGCATCGCTGTGATTTTCCAAAGGTAAAGTCCAACGCAGAACCCTCCCACCAAGCTGATTCCCATGTAGCCCCACCATCCCTGATCCAGGTTTGATGGTTAAGATTATTTGATCTCCCGAAAGCAATGTGTCAAGTGTGCAATATGTACCAACCGGTGACCCCCCATGTAAAGTTTCCCGGATTATGTGTATCACATCACACTCTCTCGCAAAATATATCTCTACTCTCTTGGAGGTGGTGAAGTGGGTGCTAATTGTACCATCCCCCCGCCCTACCAAAACCATCCATCTCACAAATTTTATTTTGTCCCCATTTAACCCATTTCCCCCTCCCCAATTGAACAGAATGTTGGTTTGCATTTGATTGTGACAACCAACATGATTCTTTACCGCTTTCCCCCTAGTTTTAGCCATAGAGTTCCAACTAGGAGCATCCTGCAAAATATCACACACAGATAAGTTAGTTAAAAGACCCCCCCATTCACAGTTGTCCCCTTGGCTACTCGCATTTTCACAGTAGCCCGGCACCTTTGTTGCCATGTCTAGCTTCCTCTTGTATGATGTGTCTACCCTTCTCCACCCATGGGCCCAATCCGTGGGAGTACCTTTCTCAGCCCATTTCAGACATTGTTTCATTTGCGAACCTGGAGTCACCTGTAACAATTTAGCAAACAAATAACCAAAATAAAAGTACCTCCTCCAACCATCCAGATCATCAGGCCGCATGGAATTGTAGCTACCATCCAGCATTTTCTCTATCCTTCTGTAGTGCATGTGTTGTGTTTGGTGAATTTGATCATCTATTTTATTCCCTTGACCTTTGTTTTGCTCCTTGCTAGCTATCATCCCCACCAATTTGCTCGTAGACCCCATCTTCAGATTCATGGAGCTCATCTTCTTATAGTTATTGAACATTGTCCTTTTGTTTCGCATGGCCCAAATTATCCAGGGATCCTATTCGATCTTTACTTTCTTGAGCATTCCCACTTGTGATTAAGAAACCCCATTCCATGCTTGCTTGTCTGGTTTGGGGAGTTAACCGAAATTGCAGACCTTGTAACCTTATTCTGACATCCGACTTAATAATCCGAAGGAGGTCCTCTTTTTTCCGTTTCTTCCCTTGAAACATTCTCATGTTTCTTTCTTGCCAAATGTAGTACACAGTAGCCCCAACCAGCAACCGGCGAATGATGCTGGTAATCGTGGAATTATTTGGAAGAGATGCCAGATAATTGACACAGTTCGACCAGGTTGAGGGAGTTGTTCCCATTTTAGCCATATGCTTGACTTCCTTCCATATCCTCCTAGGATAGTCACATTGAAAAAATAAGTGGTTATGGCTATCCATTAATTTTTCGCAGAAAGCACATTGAAAATTTGAGTTCCGATCCCATTGGCACATCCTATCTTGTGTAGGCAGTCTTTTCTGGATAGCAAGCCAAAGAATGAAAGCATGGCGAGGGATGTTTTGGCTGAACCATACCACCTTATGCCATGTAATCGTTGGGCCCATAGGACTTATATCATCAAACACCTGCTTAGTTTGGAAAGGTGTCAACTTGCCATTATTGGTTTTCCAACTATGCCCATCTTGTTTGTTGGCAATCAGGATCGGAGGAGAGAAATCCACCAGACAAGGATACTTTCTCACCTATTCCATCGGCCAATTCCATCTACCTTCCCTTATGATATCAGCCACTTTGGTGTGTCTGGAGAGGCCTACATGCGATATATCTCTATATGTAACCAGGGTTTTAAGCGGGCTGAGGACGTGCCAATTGTCATGCCAGACCGAGGTCATTTTGCCATCACCAATCATACTACAAACATGTGGACGTACCAATTGTCTATGCTGCAAAATACATCGCCAGCTCCAAGAATCACCATCCTTAACCGGAATGTCCCAGAAATGAGTGGAGCTTAGTTTACAGCATTTGATCCATTGGACCCAAATTGAGCTCTTGTTTGAGACAATATTCCAGATGTGTTTAGTCATCAAGGTTGCATTCATATCTTTCAATGATTTGATACCCAACCCCCTTGGTGCTTAGGTTTGCAAACCTCCTTCCAGCTCACTTTAGCTTTTCCTTTGATTTGATCAGTTTGGGTCCATAAAAACTTCCTCACCAATTTCTCAATAGCATTGATAATATTGATAGGCAAGGTAAAAACCGTAGCCCAATAAATGTGCATCGATGAAAGGACCGATTTGATTAGTTGGAGCCTGCCAGCAAAAGATAAGAACTTGTTGTTCCAATCCTTAATACGATTTTTTACCTTGATGATAAGATTGGTACAATCCTTAGAGTAAAGTCTCTTAGAGAGGAGAGGCACCCCAAGATAACGCACAGGGAGTTTACCCACTTGAAAGGGTAAGATCTCTTGAATGGCTTTCTGTTGAGTGGGTCTAACATTGCCAAAGAACATTGTACTTTTGGCCATATTTGGTTTAAGACCCGATATAGCTCCAAACTCAACAAGAGTTTCGTAGGTGAATCCCCTGCAAGTTCCATCCTACGAAATCACACATTGATTTCATGGGAAAGTCGAACAAACCGAGACAAATGAATGTTGATGAAAGGAAGCCACCGGATCCAGGAGTTAAAGGAAGATTTTGGAATAATAATACTGAAGATGATGACTTTGAAAGTGAAGATGATCGGGAAAAGATTTACATGGGAAAAGAAGGCAAAGATTACGGCCTTGGCAGCAAAAACACAAGGATGAAGAAAGGGGGTGATAATGGGAAAAAACCTAAAGATGCTAGCTACTATCTACTACGGTCGCAGGATAAGGAGAATATGCCGGCAACCATAAACACACCCAATCGGAATGCAAACCTGAAGAAGGATGAGACCGAAAAGATAAAGCAACCTAGTGTGCTGAATAAGGATGCTAAGAAGACTACGATGCATGGCATGCATGAAAAGGTAAGTGACGATAGAAAGGATGTGATGAATTGTGAAATTAATCGTATACCGCATGAACTTTCGATTGGATCTTTACATGGCATATTGAATACTAACGAGCAGGTTAGTGAATATGGCGATACGGGATTACAACATGTGACTGATGAAGCTCATTCTAATGTGAAAGAGGATCTTGGTGAACGTGACATGGAAAAAGAAATGCATCATGATAATCAGAATGCTAAAAGGAAAACTTTTGATCCTATACCTCTAGAAATTATCTGGAATGATCAAGAGGAACACACTCAAGAGGGGAACACATCGGTTAAGAAGATGAAGTTGCTGATGGAAAATGAATCTGCTTCCAGCCATCAAACTGGAGAGACGAAGAAGAAGTCATACAAGATATGGGCTTCAAAGAATCGAATTGAAAAGAAAAATATGCCGAAACCAAAGTTTACTGATCAATTCAGGCCAATCCAGCTTAGGGATAACTTCTTTATCAATGCCACGTACATGCCACGTGACTCAAAATTCATAATTAACAGGAAGGTGCCAAATAGGAAAAAATCCATTAAGAAGCTTCTCAAAGAAGGAGCTTACATCCCCCGAGAGGTTAGTGATGACTCTGAGAATCAAGTTGTGCTAAATGTGGACTTTACTTTACGCAAAGATATGCGAAATGAATCCCCTTTATATCCTATTGAATTCAAAGCTCAGAAAAGTTTGCATAACGGGAAGAATGATGTTGAGGTTGATATGAACGAGGCTAATTCAAACAGTGAGAATCTGAATAATACTACCAACCCGGATAAGCGATCCTATGCCGAGATGTTAAATGGAGTAGATCATAACACTACCCACAATAAAATCCAATTCTACCCTCCCATGGTTTTGCAGAATGGCCAGAAAGTAGTTATGATTGAACAAAGGATTATCCAAAATGCTAAAGACATATACAAGAACCTCCTGTATGGCTACTTTGTGGGGTCGAATCCTTCCCTAGCTTTTGTAAAGTTTCATTTACTTAAGATGTGGAGGCCATTTCAAATTGAGGAGATCACCCATAATGGTGCTGGAATATTCCTGTTCAAGTTTAGTGAGGTGGTGAAAATGAACGAAGTGTTAGAACTGGGACCTTGGATAGTTGGTAACATTCCACTGTGCTTACAAAAATGGGATGCAGGCCTGTGTATGGTGAAAGAAGCCCCGAAGACTTTACCTCTATGGATTGTTTTGAAGAACCTACCTTTGGAACTATGGAATACGGAAAGCATATGTCGTACGGCAAGCTGCATAGGTAATCCTCTTACTTTTGATAAAACGACTAAACTGAAGTGTTCTAATACAAACGAGGTGGGGGGTATGCTAGAGTTCTGGTGGAAGTCAATGCGGATTGTGTTTATCCTTCCACAGTTAAAGCTTGTTATCCTAGAATGGGTACGGATCCTGGTAAATGCGTGGACATCACAATTGAATACCAATCAAAACAAGACATATGTCAGGAATGTCGTGTTTTTGGTCACTCTTCTGTAACCTGTCCCAAGAAGAAAACTTTTGAAGGGGATGCCAGAGATTTGAATAAAAATATTGAATTGAATTCCAGGAAGTATACAAATGGGGGATGGAAACAAAATGGGCCAATAGAGAACAAAGGGGGGGATGTCTAAGCAAATGGATGATGATGGTTTTACAAAAGTCTCGTACAGGAAGTCTCTGTATAAGAATGAGAACCAACAACATAAGCCTACTTGGCGTAAAGCACCTAGCCATGTTCCTCAAACAAGCAATAAAGATCACAGAATAAAAAAAAGACATGGTCATGCAACGTGAAGGGAATAAGGAAGAAAAGTTCACAAGCCAAGAAATGAAGACGAATCATGAAACCGGAATCACTAACAAACCCAAAAAAGATGTCCCCAGTGATAAGTTGAATCATGAGAAAATTAAACCCCATGGAAAAAAGAGTGGGAAATCTGTGCAGGTTGGTTATCATGTAAAGGAAACAAGTAACAGATTCATATTGCTTGATCAGGAGGGTGAGGAGATCCAAATGGCCATTGATAATCGGGATAAGGGAAAGGAAAGTATTCCAGAAGCTGAATTACATACCAAGTGGCACCAACAACAAGCGGATACCTTGAGTAAGTATTACTACGACAATTTGGATGCTGATCAGAAAGGGGAAGCTTTGAGTTACATCACGGCAAAGGAAGTCCCCTCGAAAAAAGTCTTAAAAGAATGGAACTTATCTCAAATTAACTATTTCCATGACCTGTGCAATGTGTATGGGTTTGGTGATGGAGCCAAAGCTACTCGAAAATACTCCAAAGTGGTGCTGATTGAAGAAGAATGGGAGGAGGATAATAGAACCAATGCAATGAATATCGATAAAGAAGTGGAGTCTGAGACGGATGGAAATGCACAATTCATGAAAAGCAAAGATGTTGAGGATAGTAGTGAGAGTGATACAGACAATGAGGGAATACATGATGATGGCCCTCCTGCTACCATCCTAAATCAGTGATCCAATGGATACACAATTACTTGTGTGGAATACAAGGGTATCAATAGTGCTATAAGACAGGCATATTTGAAAACTTTAATTAAAGATCACAATGTTTGTATTTGTGGGATTCTTGAAACCCATGCTGAGGGTTTGAAAAGGGTTTAGGGTTTAGGGTTTAGGGTTTAGGGTTTTTTTTTTTTGAAAAAGGCAAAGGTGCCTTGGCAAATTTTATTAAAAAGAATAAAATAATACAAGGAAAGGCATAGGCTACCACACAAAAGCATAGCCTACCCAGACAAGCAAACAAACTAAGTTATATCCATAACAAATGCGTAGCCACTAGACAATAACAAAAATAAACTGGCTTCCCAACCCATGTAGCTAAGGTCATCCATATCCGGAATGAGATGAATGCTTCTGACTTGAATATCACTAAGACCACTTTGATATAGCTTCATGTTTACTTTGGATGGATTCAAACAGCTTCACACTTGAGTTGTCCACATTACTTAGGTAATGCATGGTATGCAAGATTTTCCATGCATATTCTCATGTCCTCACAACTTGGCTTGCTACCCGAGGGATTTGGAGCTCCAAGCATACTTTGTTGCACCCAATAGCACCGGCCATCACTCTAGTGTCCATACCAGGGGTTATGCGACTTTGGTTCTCCCATACAATGCTCCCATGCATGATCCTTTTACCATTGTAATTAGTTGGTTGGTAATTGGCAATCATCAAGGTATCATAGTAATTCCCACTAGTATCCTCCTGTTTGGTCAACTTCAGACTTTGAACCTGTAAAACAGAAACCTCCCGAAAGCAATGTGCATCGTGTGCATTAAGTACCAACCTGTTCCCCTCCCTGAGGTGTTTCCCGAAACAGTGTTTAGTCACTCCAACACTCCATAATATGTGCCCAACGCTCTTGTAGGTAGTGTACAGTATGTGTTGTGTACCAACCTGTTCCCGACCCTTGGAAGTTTCCCATGTATATATCTCACCATCAAACTGTATCCCAACTAGCCTGTATCCCCGCAAACCCTTCATGATTTTCAAAAAATTAAGATCTCTCGAAAGCAAAGTGCTTAGTGTGCTCGTTGTACCAACCTGTATCCCTCCCAAAGATGGTTCCCAAACACGGTAATTATTATCACTCTCACTCAGATAAGATAATCTCACACTCTTGGTGGTGGTGATGTGTGTGTTCGGTGTACCATCCCCCCGCCCTACCGAACCCGTAATCCTCACACTAATTGTTGGAGCCCCAAGAATACCATTCCCGCCCAGTTCTTGACTTGGTAGCCAAGTCTCTTGAAGGTTATAACTCAAAGAAAAGATGATCCATGTGCAACGAGTACCAAGCAGCAGCCCCCCCTTTTGGTGATTTCCAGGATCGTGTTGCTCTCCTGATCCAGCCCTATTCAGTCTTCATTACTAGTGTTGATGCAAAGTTGGATATTTGTACCCATTCATCTCCCAACCACAACTCTCTCTCTTAGAATTGGGCCCTCAACTCTCTTTATGGTGGTGCATTTAGTGGTAAGTGTACCATCCCCCCACCCCACCTTTCCCAGATTGCTCGCAATCTTCCTATAAGTTCCCAAAGTCCAATCCCCGGAAAGATCCTTTTGCTCACAGTCTCTCATACAATTTGCCTGTACTCTCATTTTGGTGGTGCAATGTGTGGATTGTGTACCATCCCCCCACCCTACCATACCATACAATCTCACCTCTTTGATCGGAATCCCCCCTTCCCATCCTCAGGATCTTAGTGTTTTGCTTTTACAAAGCATTTTGTTATTAGTGACCAGTATGCCACCAATCTTATCCGCCATGTCCCTGTTGTTTACATTTTTCCATTGTATGCCCGAGATCCTTTCCCAACCCATGCATTTACAAGTTAAGCCCAGTGTAAGGCCAATCCAAAGTCCCTTGCGCAATTGGTCAGTTCCCCTCAATTTGTTCCCAATATTCTTTTCAATCCGGTGCAATTGGTGCATAGTGTGTGGAGATTTGGTCCCAATCCCATTCCCTCCCTGGACATATACCCAATCATAAATATTGCATGTACCTTGGCTCAAACCTTTTGTATTACCTGAATCACCTGTTCCAGCAGTGTAGCCCCACCCAACACATTCTTGTAGTTTCCCATAGCTAGTGGTCTTGTTGGTCCTATGGTCACCCCCTGCAAAACACAGATCAAGATAGTAACACATACAGTTCATATAAACCTTTTGGGATGTACGTCTAGCAGGAGATCTCCATGTCCATTTGTGATTCTTGCTCCTCTTCTCATTATCCCCCTGCAATTGTGTAATCCACCTATCTTGTTGTATGTTATGCATCATGTTGGTATCCACCCTCCAATTTTCCCAGTTGATATTCACCACTCTGGTGCCTTTCCCAAGTTTTGGATACATCATGCGATTGTATTGTCAGGTTGGTTGCTCGGTGATTCTTCTAGCCGAGCTGGAGGACTCCTCTTATCCTTGACTATAGTATCAGTTCGAGACATTAACATGAAACCCCATTCTTTGCTAGCTTGCATGGTTTGTTGAGTGGGCCGAAATTTCAAGCCTTGTAGCCTTGTACGGACGTCAGATACAATCACCCGGAGCAGCTCTTCTTTTTTTCGCTTTTTCTTTTGGAACATTCTTATGTTGCGCTCTTGCCATATATAGTATACGGCTGCACCAATCAAAAGTCTTCGAATTATACTTCCAATGGTAGAAGTATTTGGGAGGGAGGCAAGGTAGTTAATGCAGTTCTCCCAGAGGCCCGGGATTCTTCCCAGCTTCGCAAGCTCTTTGATCTCCTTCCAAATCTGCCTCGGGTACTCACATTGAAAAAATAGGTGATTATGGCTGTCAGCTTGATTCTCACAGAATGCACATTTTGAATCCGCACTTGCTTGCCAGCTCCTGAGTCGGTCCTGTGTGAGCAATTTCCTTTGGATTGCAAGCCAAAGAATGAACGCATGGCGAGGGATGTTCTGGTTAAACCACACAATTTTGTGCCATGCAACCGTTGGATTTTCTTGGCTCATATCATCAAAAACTTGCTTGGTACAAAAAGAGTTTACCTTACCAGATGTAGAGCACCATATCGTCAAATCCACCTTATTGTTAACCAGAATTGGCGGAGGAAAATCAATGAGGCAAGGGTATTTCTCAGTTATCTCTAGAGGCCAACTCCATTGCCCTTCACTGACAATGTCACTGACTTTGGCATGGAGAGTTAAACCCGCCCTTTGTATGTCCCTTTTTGTAATCAGTTCACTTATCGGGCTTAAAACATGCCAATTGTCATACCAAACAGAAGTGCTAGTTCCATTACCAATAGACTTGCTAACATGGGGACGTATATTTTGCCTGTATTGCAAAATATTCCTCCAGCTCCAAGACGCACCATCCTCGACTCTCACATCCCAGAAGTGGTAATTTCGAAGCTTGTGCAGTTTGACCCATTTGACCCAAATCGAGTTCTTGTCAGTGATGATGTGCCAGATGTGTTTAGACATTAAAGCCCGGTTTTGATCCTTTAGTGACTTAATTCCCAGTCCACCTTGGTGCTTAGGTTTGCAAACCACTTTCCAGCTCACTCTAGCTTTCCCTTTAACCTGGTCCATTTGCGTCCAAAGAAATTTCCTAGCCAATTTCTCAATTTCATCAATTATGGTAGTGGGGAGAGTGAAAACCATGGCCCAATAAGTTTGCATAGAAGAGAGTACCGATTTGATCAGCTGTAATATTCCCGCAAAGGATAAAAACTTGTTGTTCCAGTCTTTGATACGGGCTTTTACTTTGTTGATAAGGGTGTAACAGTCTTTTGAGTAGAGCCTTTTTGAGATCAAGGGAACACCTAAATAACGGACTGGAAGGGTTCCTACACGAAACGGGATGATGGCTTGAATTTCCTGTTGCCGAGCCAATCGAACATTTCCAAAGAAAATGGTGCTTTTCCCCAGGTTGGGTTTTAGGCCCGAGACCATGCCAAATTCACAAAGAGTATCCTGTATAATTTGCACCGATTCAATGTTTGCGCCACAAAACATAAGAAGATCATCAGCAAAGCATAGGTGTGTGATCTTCTGCTCCTTGCATCTCCAGTGATATTGAAAGCTTGTGCTTTGCTCGATCTTCCTTTCCATTATTAAGTTCAGAACTTCCATAACAAGGGTAAATAGGTAGGGGGACATTGGGTCACCTTGTCGCAACCCCCTTTTTCCTTGGAAAAACCCATGTATCTCTCCATTAACATTTATCATGTAAGAGGCTGATCTAAGACATGTCATGATCCATGCGATCATGCAAGGATGGAATCCAAACCCTTGCAGACATTTATCCATGAAGTCATGGTTAACAGTGTCATAAGCTTTTTGGATGTCGATTTTCAGGGCCACTTTTGCTTCACCTCTATTCCTGTGGTAATTTCGAACCAGTTCCTGAGTTAAAAGGATGTTGTCACTTATCATTCGGCCAGGGACAAAGGCGCTTTGGCAGTCACTGATGATCTGGTCCAAACCACATTTCAACCTTCCACAAATAATTTTACTAATGAATTTGTATAAGACATTGCAACAAGCGATTGGTCTAAAGTCCTTGACAGAATTCGATTGCGTGGTTTTTGGAATCAGGGAAATAACCGAATTGTTTACCTGCTTTAAGAGTTGACCATTAAAAAAGAAACCTTGTATGGCTTCAGTAACTTCATCACCTATGATGTCCCAAGTAGATTTGAAGAACTTAGAGGAGTATCCATCTGGGCCTGGGGCCTTGTCGCTATCAATACTGAAGATGGCCTCTCTTACCTCTTCCTTTGACACTTCACGAACCATATGATCGGCCATATGAGGAGGGATAGTATTCTTGAAGAGGTTTTGGGGTTCCACGATATTTGTAGCAGGTACATGTATTCCCAGAAATTCAGTATAGTATTTAACAAACTGATAAGGGACCTCATCCCCCTGGTAGGTATATCCAGCTTCATCAACAACCATGCTTATGTTATTCTTCTGCTGCCGCATTTTCACAACATTGTGGAAGTATTTAGTGTTATTATCTCCTTCTCGCAACCAATTAACCTTTGCTCTTTGTTTTAACAGCAACTCCTCATCAAGAGAGGCATTTTTGTAGGCTTGTAAGTATGCAGCTTCCTCAAACCGAAGGGTATGATCATGACCATTTGCATCTACTTCACTCTGGATTCTACATAGTTCCTCCTTAAGTTGTTTCACCTTTTGAGCTGGTTTTCCCAAATCCTGAACAAGCTTGCGTAAAGGGCTCTTTAGGTCTTTCAGCCTTTGGGTAATACGATACATCGCATGTCCCTGGATTGGTTTGTTCCAGGCCTTCCTGACTATGTCTCGAAAGCCCTCTTTTTCAACTAGATAGTTCATAAATTTGAAGGGGCGGGGGGTCCATTTTTTCTGAATACATGGAATGATTAAGAGCCCAGGGGAGTGGTCAGAGGACATAGGCGGAAGGAATTTAGCAATGGCCTTGGGAGAATGGTTAATGAAAGGAACATTGGACAAGATTCTATCCAATTTCTTTTGCACCCCAGAAGTTTTACCTGGAGAGTGGTTCCAGGTGAAGTGAATACCAGTGTAAGGAACATCCTGAAGCCCACTTTGCATACACGTTTCTTGGAAATCATCCATGGCTAACGACAAATGGGATGAACCCGTAGCAATGTCATCAGGTCTCAATGCTGCATTGAAGTCCCCCATGACAACCCAGTCACGATCCGAAACTAAATTAGCAAATCTTTTGAGTTCTTCCCATAGAGGTCTTCTGTGGTAGACTCGAACATTGCCATAGACAAAAGAGCAGAAAAATTCCTTGTGGCCAGAAGTGGGTTTGATGAAGCAGTGGATAACTTGGTCTGTGCTATGCAATACCATCAGATCAGTGCGGTTTGGATTCCATCCTACCAGTATACGAGTCCAGTTGGGACATTGACCAGCATTTGAAGTCCAGTTCTAGCCTTTTAAAAGTTTCCTACATATATCTTCCGCTTTTGACGCCACTGCATGTGTCTCCATGATGCCACACACGCTAACCTGGTGGTCCTGAATAAGGTTTTTTAATTCAACTTGGCGGGTCAAACTATTACATCCCCTTATGTTCCAGCACATTATTTGTGTCGCCATATAAATGTACAAAGTTGGTAGAAAATGTCGCTTATGTCCGACTACCAATATCCTCAGACCCTTCAATACTGGTCTCCTTGACATTACTTTTCATGAAGTGAGTTGTCCCATCGGTTTCAGACTCAACATCTTTGTCTATCTTCATACCATTTAGACTCTCACAATCATCATCATCTTCATCAGACAGAGCAAACTTGGTGTATTTTCTAGTGGCTTAGGCTCCCTCCGAGAACCCATATATCTTACATAACTCATGGAAATAGTAGATTTGTGAAAGGTACCAATCTTTGAGCACCTGTTTTGATGGGACTTCTTTCGCCGTGATGTAGTTCAACACAATGCCTTTTTGGCTCGCATTCAGGTTATCATAATAATACTTCCCTAGGGTTTGGGCCTGCTCATGATGCCATTTGGTGTGGATGGATGTCTCTTGTTGGTGGACATTCTTTGTGACTGGCTCCGCCATCTCCTGTTGGAGTTCTTCATCATCTTGGTCTAGTAATACAAACCGGTTTTGTGTTTCCATGACATGATAGCCTTTTTCTGAGATCTCCCTCTTTGTTCCTCCAATGTAGTGTCCTTTTCTCGATGTCCAGTCTCTTTTGCTGTTGCTTCATTACTTCTCACTTTTATTCTATATTGTTGCACCATTTCTTCATCTTTATTCCTTACCTTTTGGGCATTGTTTGTTCCAGAGACTTCTAACCTTTTGCTCTTTGAAGTTCCATCCTCTCTCATGTATACCTGTTTGGGTTTTGGTGATGCTTGGTGTGCCGGATAGTTTGGTAGGTAAGCTCCATTTCTTCCTATGTGCTTCCTGTATGTAACCTTTGTAAACCCATCCTCATCCACCAGGTTAGGTGGATTAACCATATTTTCCTTCAATTCCACTTTTTCCTTGGGCTCCATGGTTGTAGTGGTTTTAGGACATCTGGCTTGGTCGTGGCCGAACGTCTTACAGATCGTGCAACTTCTGGGTTGATTTTGATATTCCACTTCAATGTCTAAAGTCTTGCCCGGCAAATTCCCTATCATTGGATAACAGACTTTAACATGTCTCGGAAATAGGCAATCAACATTCACTTCAACAATAATTCTAGCAAATCCACCCATTTCATTCGTTTGTTTACATTTCATCTTGGTCACATTATCAAATGTAAGAGGGTTTCCAATACAACTCGCAGCTTTGCATAGACTTTCAGTTTCCCATAGTTCAAGAGGAAGATTCTTCAGGAGGATCCAGATAGGAATGGATGTTGGGTTTTCTTTCATCATACATTTGCCTGCCTCCCATCTTTTAAGACTTAAGGGAATGTTTCCAACTATCCATGGTCCAAGGTCTAGGACTTCCTTCATTTTAGGCTCCGAATCAAATTTAAATAGGAATATTCCAGCTCCATTATACGATATCTCTTTGATCCCATAAGGCCTCCACATTCTATTCAGGTTAAACCTAACAAATGCTATGGACGGATTGGCTCCCACAAAATAGCCATATAATAGATTTTGTTATGTGCTGGTGGCTTTTTGAATAAGCTTGGGTTCCAACATCACTACCTTTTGCCCATCCTGTGTAATAACTGGAGGGTAGAACTGGATTCTAGAAGGCGATTTCACAGTCTCCATGCCATTCAACTTATCAGCATATGTCATGCATATTTCTTTACCTCTTTCATTGTCTTTAGCCCCAACCTGTTGATCCATTTGTTTATCATTGAGTTCCTTACGAGTCACCTCTTCATTCGGTCGTTGAGCCCTAAATTCAAGCAATTTAACCGGACTACTACTTAGCATGGATTTCTTCAACGTGAAATCCGTTTGGAATTTTGGGGTGTCCATATCAAGCACACCTTTATAGGCTTTATTGAGAAGGCCTTCCCTAAGCAAGGTCTTCATGGATTTCTTGTGTGTTGGCTTCCTTCGGTTAACATAGTTTGTCACTCTTCCCGACTTATAACTTATATGGAGCGGAAGGTGTTCCATTTTTTTAAAGGGAATTGCTGAGTTAAACTTTGGTTTTGGCATGTTTTTCCATACACTACGATTTCTAGAAGCCCAGATTTTATGAATACGCTTGCCATTATCCTTAGGTTGGTAACCACCTTCCTTGGTGATAGTAGTAAGGTTATCAACCCTCCTCTTTGTCTTCATATTTCCTTCCACAATAACGTGAGTATCATGTTCATTGTTAAAATTCAACCTGTGGGTATCCTCAGCGTCATAGGACTTCCGCTTGGGCCTTTTTTCTATGTCGTTAGCCTCAGGCAGTGATTCACTGCTAGGTTTCGAAGGAAGTACAACTTCAATGGGGGTGGGGTTCTTACTAATAGCTTCTTGACAAACACCCATATTGTCATCCAATAATGAAGTTCCGATCATGGACCCACTATGAACAGAATCCGAAAGTTCAACCGGGTTCTTATTGATAACACATACCTGGTCAAAATCGGTATTAGGGTTTTCCTCTTTCTGCATGGCCTGCATGGGAGGGTCAGGTGCAATGATAGTCGACCCTTTCTCCTGTCTTGCCTCTGGAATAGCACCTATTTCCGTTGACACATCCTCATGCATCGTTTCATTGACAATCCCATTACCTTGGTTGTCACCACCCGCCTCATTATACTCCGCCGCAGCTATTCCCTTAGAAATCTTATGCTGTTCTTCTGCCATCAACGTATTATTATTCATGTTCTTTGGAACGTTCTCCTTGCCCACCATGTCGCGTAGGTAGTATTGCCTGTCTCTCACCATATTACCTTTGTTGCTGCCACGTTTCTTCTTTTGGTTATGGACGCCCAAAGATTTCTCCAACCCTAAACGAGGTTTCCTGCTTGTATCAATCTCATCATCATGATCACCATCAGTTTGATCCGCCCAGAACTTCCCATTAATTCCCGGATCAGGAGGTTGTCCCTCGCCTACTCCCGTTCGACTCAATTTGCTTGACTTACCCATGATTTTTTATTCAAAATCACCGGTAGTATCTTGCTGATCAATTCTAGCAAGATTGAAACACCCAATACGGTTTAGAGAGGAAGAAGATTGATCGATTTTGGTGTAGAAAGCAAGAAATCGGAGCTCTCCAAATTCGCACCTTGGAAAACACACACTTAAGACGTCACAAATGAGAATCCTAGGGTTTAGGGTTTAGGGTTTAGGTTTAGGTTTAGGGTTTAGGTTTAGGTTTAGGGGTTAGGGGTTTAGGGTTTTTTTTTTTGGGTAAAGGGCATTTTGCCCGGAAAAATATATATCAACCAAAAAAGAGAATACAAACACAAAGGGGCATTCCCCTGTTAATACAAGACACCCTTCCTAAAGCTATGTTTAGGAACCCAAAAAATCGGCATTGGATGCCCACTTATGTCCGCCCAACTATACAAAAAGGGGGACACAACTCTATGCCTAACCGTAAAGGTAACAATAAGAATACAAGTTATAACATACAAGATAAGATGACTAACAAAGTTCCTAATACAAAGAAACAAACCAACAGTGGAGATAAGCTTCAAATTATGAAGATAGAAATTCTCCAACATGGACCACCCGAAGAAGTTTGGTAGGAGAATACATGTCTTCAAAATGTTTTGATTTCTGTCAGCAGCCATGCTCCACATCAAAGCCCAAGAATGAGAAGACATACCATGAAGGCCCAAAAGAACAATTAAACCAATAACCCAATATATCAGCCCATAACCCATAGAAAATATGGTTGATATACTAAGCATCCTTACAACTGCAAAAGGTCTCAGTCTGTCAAGATGGCCACCACGCAGCCCAGTGCCCAGGCAACAGGAATCAGAGATGTCCTCCATATTGCCAAGCGCAGCACCAGCAGCCATGCCAAGCCATAAAATACAGGTCACCCAAGGCTGGCATGCAAAACCAAAAGCCAACAGGCCACACCTGTTCCACCAGAAACCAGCCGGCCAGAAACAGCTTTGCTGAACATTACATCTGTGTTTCCCAACACCAGAACCAACCTTAGCCCAACTCCCATTATAGTCCCAGCATAAACCCATCCTAGGGCCAACAGCGCAAGGCACAAAAATAGGCCAGGTGACCCAAACCAGACCTAGCTTCTCATGGCCCAAAGCATCAGACCAGGCAATCAGGGGGAAAAGCCACTTGTTACAGCCGCAGTTCATAAGCCACAAGGCACCCCTAACCAGATCAGAATCAGCCACTCCATAGTAGGTATAGGCAGAGTAATAAGAAACCAAAAGAGCCCACTCCATGACTCCAAAATATCCAAGCCCAGCCCATTTGCGGGAACAAATTAAGCCTCCTGTACAGGGAATTAGGAGCTGCTCAAGATCAGCAACCTGGCCCCTAGTCCAGCGCAGGGAATAAGGACCACCAGAACCAACACCTCTCCATTCCCAGAGCACATTTCCCAAAGCAGGCCCAAAATATACTTTATTTATACCTCCCAGCCTAGTCCAACTCTTTGACTCAACAGAAGTAAACAACCAACAAAGAGGCTGCCAATTAGAAAGGGGTTTGGGGTTTGGGGTTTGGGGTTTGGGGTTTAGGGTTTAGGGTTTAGGGTTTTTTTTTTTTTTGGATAAAGGGCCGTGGCCCGGAAAAGAATATCATACCAACAAAAAAGAGGTTACATATGAGAGGGGGCATACCCCCTATTTACATATAACCTACCTAACCCATGTTTTGGAACCCAAAGAATAACCGGGATATATTTTATCCCATCTCCCCAACTATACAAAAACGGGGAACCATCACTAGAGTTTTTGTCAATGTCCAAACAAGTAATAACAATACAATAAACCATACAAAAGATTCTAAGCCTATCCAACCAGTGGTAGTGATGAGGAGTGTTCCCCAAAGCTACAAAGTGCTTATCGAAGCCAAGACGAGGAACCCAATACATCACCTTCAAAAAAATGTACAAACCAGAGAGGATAATATAATTGTAGATCCAAAAATTCTTCGAATTGCGAGTGTTGTAGATCCAGTCCCATTTACAGGCATGATGGCCGAAATTCTTCTCATGATGGGCCAACCCAATAGCATCCAAAGTATGTCTCCAGCCTTTTCTCCACAAAACTATAGTATTGGATCTCCCCAGATACATGGTAGTGATCCAACGCAGCCAAAACATCCTAGTACTTAAATAAGCAGGACCCCAACCATCACTATTATGGTGCCCCTTGTAGAAATGAAACTTGGGAGTTTTAACCTGCATACCAAGAAACCTGGCCCAGCCCTTATCCAGCCCATTCCCATAAAAATCATTAGTACCTACCTCACAAGAACTACTCTCAACACTTAGAAGAATAATGTGGGTAGTGTTGTGCATAGTGTACCACCCTCTAGCCCCCATACCCCAAAGCTCACCACTGCACTGGATGTTTGTGCACCCAACCCAAGTCCAACCCCCCTCACTCAGCTCAAAATAGGGACCAAATATAATCAAACTAAGAATATATGTGACTAAAAGGATTTTCAGCAATCGTTTTCTCTCTCTCCAGTATCTATTCTTCAAGATAAACAACTCCAGCCAGTTCTGAGGAATCCATGAACCCATTTTAAAATCAGTTCTCATTAGTAATGCTTCCGATTTGGGCTTGGGCAACCCTATTAACTTGCTTGTCTTGTTTCCATCTAATACTCTGTAAATCCCACACCTTAGCAACCTCCATAGCAGCCCGAGTTTTCCGAATTTCAAGCCCCACAAGTCTCAACCGGACCACACATCTAATAATGTCAATAAGAGCACTTAGCGGCCGAGATCTATTTTCATGGGAACGAATATTCCGTTCTTGCCAAATGTAGTAGATACCAACACCCAAAGTGAGACGATTGACAACACTCCAGATAGCATTATGATTAAAATGTGTAAGGTTAAGGGAGGAGATAGTAGATAAATTGCCAATGTTCCTATCCCATTTAGACATCCTACAAATGAACAACCAGATTTGATACGAGAAAGGACAATTAAAGAACAGGTGGTCAACACTATCCGGCCCATTCAAACAGAAAACACAATTAGGATCATCCCCAGGGTACCAATTTCTAATCTTATCATGGGTCATCAACCTATCCTTAATCGCAAGCCACACGATAAAAGAATGCCTAGGTATATTCTGGTTAAACCACACCAGATGCGACCAGCCGACTGAATCAGTTTCTTCCCTCAAGTCCAGCCATGCTTTAGACACCTCAAACTGATCCTCCTGGCCATTTCCTGACCGCCAAACAATTCTGTCAGGAACATCCATCTCCAAGTGTGGAGGGGGACTAGCAACCAGCCCTGGGAACCTATTTTCCCAACCTGGGGGCCATTTCCAGTTCTGATTGCCAATAACTTCAGAAACTTTTGAGAAGTGGGTCAGGTCTCCTTCACACATAATCCTATTTGTGAGCTGGGTGCTCAAGGGACCAAGAGGGTGCCAATTATCAAACCAAAGGGATGTAGTTTGACCATCACCAATTTTATGAACTATGTGTGCTCTCAGTTTTTCTCTATGTTCTAAAATCTTCCTCCATCCCCATGTCGTGTCATGTTTTGATTCAACATCCCAAAAGTTCCTGCCTTTCAACTTATACACATGGATCCACTTGACCCATAACGAGTCCTTTTTGGAGATGATATTCCAAATATGTTTGGAAATAAGAGCAACATTCCATGTCTTGACCCGTTTTATCCCCAAACCCCCCTGCTCCTTGGGGATACAAACCTCCTGCCACTTAACACGCGCCTTACCCCTCCTCATCTCCCCATGACACCAGAGGAAACCTCTCATAAGCTTCTCAATTTGTTTGATTATAGCAGCAGGGAGAACAAAAACTGAGGACCAGTAAACTTGGATAGAACCAAGAATAGAAGACACAAGCATCAACCTACCAGCAAAAGACAATTTCTTATTCTTCCAATCATTAACTTTTTTCTTAATTTTATCAATTAGGGGCTTACAGTCTGTATGGTACAGACGGGTAGAAATAAGAGGAACCCCTAAGTAAGTGACAGGGAGATGGCCTACCCTAAAGTGGATGTTGTCCTCAATATCCTTCCTAATGTTTTGGGGCACATTACTAAAGAACACAGTGCTTTTGGGGATACTAGGGTGAAGGCCAGAAACATCTTTAAACTCCTTCAAAGCCCTCATTAAGGTTATAGCCGAAGTCTTATCCCCATAGCAGAAGAGGAAAAGATCATTAGCAAAGCAAAGGTGAGTCAAAACAACATCCTCACATCTCCAATGGTACCTAAACTCCTGATTTTGACGGACTCTACGCTTGATCATGAGAGATAGGACCTGCATGACAAGAGTGAAAAGATAAGGGGACAAGGGATCCCTTTGTCTTAAACCTCTTTTCCCATAAAAGAACCCTTTTTGCTCCCCATTGATAGATATGGAGAAGGTAGTGGATGAAACACATTCCATAATCCATTCTATCATGGTAGTGTGAAACCCAAATTGGGAAAGGCTAGATCTAAGGAATTCCCATTCAACCGTATCATACGCCTTTTGGATATCTACCTTGAACGCACACCTAGGCTGGATCCTATTTCTGTGGTAATTTCTCATGAGCTCTTGAGAAAGAAGGATGTTGTCAGTGATCTGGAGCCCCGGAATGAAAGCACTCTGGCTTTCATCAATCAGATCTGGAAGGGCAGCCTTCATCCTGTTAGCAATAATCTTGCTAATACACTTATAGAGCACATTCCAACACGATATGGGACGATAATCTGTAACAAAATTGGGAGACTCAGATTTGGGAACAAGAGCTAGCAAAGTAGCATTAACTTCCTTAAGTAATTTCCTATTTGTGAAAAAATTTTTGATCGCACATATCACTTCCTGACCTACAGTGCCCCAAGCTGCCTTAAAAATTTAGAAGAAAAACCATCCGGACCTGGGGCCTTATTACTATCTATACCAAACATCGCTTCCCTAATCTCATCATCTGTCACCTCTCTCACCATGTGGTCCGCTACCTGGCTGGGAATTTTATTCTGGAACAAGGTGTCTGGGTCATGAATGGGGTTGACAGGCGCAGATATACCAAGGACAGAATTGAAATGTGAAACAAACGCATCAGACAGGTCATTTCCATAAGCAAGTTGGCCATTCAAAGTTTGGATAGAGTGGATCATGTTCTTATTCCTTTTACTTTTGACTACACTATGAAAGAACTTGGTGTTCTGATCCCCATCTTTCAGCCAAGAGATTTTGGCCTTTTGCATGAGGAAATTTTCCTCATCCCTAACAGCTTCATTATAAGCGTACAGGTAATTCAACTCCTCCTCTCGGAGAATGGTATTAGAAGGATCATTCACCATCTCCTCCAGAACTCTTTCCAGTTCAAATTGGATACATTTCACTTTCTCAAAGAGGTTACCCTGTTCAAACTGAAGCTTCCTTAAAGGTTTCTTTAGGAGCTTAAGTTTAGAAACAACAGAGTACATGGGGATACCTTGAATGTGCTTCCCCCACATAGATTGGACAATAGGATCAAAACCATTTTTAGACACAAGAAAATTAGCAAACCTAAAAGGTCTAGGTTTAGCTTTGGGGACTTCCGGGATGGAGACCACAATGGGAGAATGGTCCGAGTGAAGGAAGGGAAGGAATCTAGATTTAGCCAAGGGGAACACGCTCACAAATTCAGGGTTTGCTATGACTCTATCAAGCTTTTTAAGGAGACCATTTGTTTTACCCGGGCTCTTATTCCATGTGAATTTAAGCCCAGACATACAAATGTCTTCCAGGTCAGCATCATTGAAACATTCACGCATCTCACTCATGCTCCTAGAAATACAAGAGACCCCTTGAGACCTCTCAGCAGGATCCAAAGTGGCATTAAAATCTCCTAACAGGACCCAAGGGTTGTTACCTACCAGAAGTTTATGTTTATGAATTGCATCCCAGCAATGTCTCCTGGGATACATACGATGGTGGGCATAAACAAAAGAGCAAAAGAAAGGAAGAGTACCATTAACTGGCTGGACGAAGCAGTGAACCACCTGGGGTTGGCGATCCAAAATCATGATTTTTATTTCCCCCGGGTTCCAACCAACTATAATTCTAGCACCTCCATTGCAGACACTAATATTTGAATCCCATTCCCACCCACCAAAGATCCTATCACAGATTTTCTTAAGGTTGTTACTCTTAATGTGTGACTCTATAAGACAACAGACCTGAAAGTTACATTTTTTAATGTGTTTCCTAACCATGTTTTGGTGAACTTGACTATTCAACCCCCTAGTATTCCAAGCAGTCATGAGTAACCCCATTAATCACTACATGAATCTACCTCCCCTTCTTCACCTACTGCACTTGGGGACTGTTGGGGCTTTTCATGTTGCAAGAACCTAGCCGTTCCACTTCTATCCTGACCCACCTCTTCAATACAATAGTCAAGGTCAATTTTCCAAACCTTTAACAGGTGATGGAAATACTCCCATTCTCCTTGGACCCACTTCGCCTGGTCACACGCACGCACAGACTGAAATTCCTTCAGCCTATAATAAATGGCTCTTTTTTCACCATTGGATATGTCAAAATCAGGGACTTCTTCCCCATCTGACCCTACTGGCATAAGATCTTCCTTTTTCCTTCCTAGCTGATCTAGTTTCAATTTTCCTATTACTAGGTCCCCTACTCCTAGTGGTTTTGGATTTAGTATTTTTCCTACCCACCCCCTCCTGGATAACCTCCTTGCCACCCTCTCGGTCCAGATTAGGTTCTAATCTATCTTCCAGATTTTCCTGTTCATTTGGTTCCATATTCAGAATATCAAACCTGTTCATAGTAGGGATAAATGGGCTAGGAACATTAGCAACAGCATCACTATCATCAGGTTTATTAAGGACAGTTTTAGGCAGGGATTTAGATGTGGAAGTCGTGGTTAAGGGCTCATATGGGTGGACGTTTTTGGATAGGTGGTTGCTGTTAGGTTTTTGGGTGTGAACATAGGCTTTGGTTGTTTGGTGACTGTTGTGAGTGTACCTGGAATGCATGTCTCCCATCTTCCTTTGAATGCGTGGATCACTACTAGTGTTTGGCACAGACGTACCATTCTCCCCCTGTTGTTTATTATTCTTGGACCTTCTTTGTGGTTCCTTCTGCAGATGGACTTGCACTCTATTCTGGACTACCTTCTTGTTCCCTTGTTTCGGTTGCACTCTAATAAAGCCTTCATCATCTATGCCCAACCCCTGGTCTCTCCCCTTTGGTTGTTTTGTACTATCAGTACCCTGTATATCAGCCTCCTTTTCCTTGTTGGTTTCCTCCTCTGTTCTGGGTCTAGCTTTACATAACTTAAACGAGTGTCCAAACACCTTACAGTGACTGCAAACACTCGGTTTCCATTGGTAAGTGACCTCCAATTTCGTGATTCTTTTTGGCCTCAAGTTTACTGCTGGGAATTCAACTTCAATGGTGTCTGGAAGGTTACTGGTAGCCAGAACATCTACTAAGACTCTCGCATACCCCATCTTGCCTTTCTTGTTGGAGCACCTTTCCTGAGTAACCCGATCCATTAACAGTGGCACTCCAATTCCACTGATAATTTTGCTGAGACCCCTACCTGTCCATAGTTCTAACGGGACATTATGGACTGTAACCCACAGTGGGATAATGGCTGGTTCCACCCTTTCCAAACAAACACCCGGTTCCCACTTGTTGAGGAATAAAGGAACATTATTTACCATCCAAGGTCCATTTTCTAGAGCACTTTTCAGCCCTTCCTCACTTTTAAACTTAAAATAATAGAACCCCACTGAACTTTTAGAGATGTTATCTAGATCATAATCCTTCCACAACCTTCTCAGACAAGAGTTAACAGCAAAGAAATCCATAGACATCCCAAGAAAATAACCATATAAGTGGAGAGCAAAAGCTTTAGCCGAATACCTTAGGTCCTCTTGAGATATGACCACTCTCTTCCCACCATCTGGGGTTACCATTAGGGGAATATATTCCAGTTTCGTTTCCTCTGTCTCATTATTAACCTTTATTTGTTCAGCAAATGTAAGCTTGCCGCCCCGGTTGGCATCCCACGCATTGTACGTAGATCTAAAGTGGGGGCTTACCTTAGCTGTATTAGCAGCCAGAACATCATCATCTCCATTGAGCTGCTTATCCCCCTTACGTTGGTAATTTGATGTAGTGAGAACAGGGTTAACCTCCACCTCTATCATCCTAGTCGTTTGGGTACCTTGCTTTGGGTTCCCCAGCCGAAACTGCCCACTTGCGTTCTGATCACCATATTCACCTCCATGCAGGTTGTGCAGGTGGGCTTCCACCTCCTGGTCAAATTCATCTTGGTCGCTTGCCTCTATTTCCATTTCCATATCCGATTCTATACCTACCATACTCTCCATTTCTGGGGTAGCAGGAACCGAATCAGCCCGATTAACATAGCAAATAGGATCAATTTGTTCCGAGAAGTTGTAAGATGCAGGAGACTGGTTGCGTAATGGATTGGTGATAATCGGCTCCTTCAATTTGTCCGCCCCCTCCCCTTTTCCTTGAATATGGTTCGCTTGTGCCCTGTTCACATCGTTCTTGAATTGTTGCACATCCAGTTCTACAAATGACGAAGACCCTTTACCTCCGATGAGGGTGGCCGTAGACTCCTTAGTCTTCTTAGATTTCGCATTGATAGCCAACAAATTCTCAGCCCTCTTGTTCTTTATCTTTGGATTCGGAGCAGGAGGGGGGCGATCAGGTGGGTGCTCCAAAACAACATTGAAATTTGAAGGATCCATCACGATTTGAAAACCTAGTAGACGATCAGATGAAGAAATGGTAATCGGGAAACCCCAATCACCAACAGAGAAGAAATCTAGAGAGAGAAATTAGAGAGAGAAAAAATTCTTGCAAATGAAAATCCTTAGGGTTTAGGGTTTAGGGTTTTTTTTTTTTGGATAAAGGGCATTTTGCCCGGAAAAATGTATAACACCACCGAAAAAGATTACAACCCAAGGAGGGCATACCCTCCTGAAATACAATAAATTCCTAAACTATGTTTGGGAACCAAAAAAATGACAGGGATGTATTTTATCCCATCACCCCAGCTATACAAAAAAGGGGTGTACTCACTAACCCAAGTACAATAAGAAAACCACCCAAAAGTCCAATACATACAATGGACAATACAATAAACTAGCATACAACTAACAGCCCTGAAATAACAATAGTGCTGATGCAGCTTGTTTCCCATATCATAGTGCACAGGAGAGATATATAAATGAGGAACACGCCACATCAAAACCAAAACAGGGCAATAAACCCGAATAACAATCTCATAGATATAAGATATGCTCCAGCATTGAAACCACAATTCAGCCCTTCCCTGCCAGTAGCCACCAATGGAAGAAAACTCAACCCAAGTACAAGACTCCAAAGTAAAGGACAGATAGGGCTGCATAGACCCAGCAACAATGCCACTCTTCAAATGATGACCCAAGGAGACTTCATTAAACAGAGTCTTGGTCAAGTAATCGAAGCACTGCAGCAACACCAAAAGCCAAACCCACCAACCCATAAGAACTACATAAGCGTGGGGTAAAGTGAGAATATGGCAGCCATAAAACCCAATCCTAATCAATCTAGCAAGCCCAGTACCCTTTCTCCCAAACTTGAGGGAGTTAGCCCAGCCCAGCCTTTGAGTATCAATCTTAGTCCAATCAGCCATGGTTAAATTGAGCCAGGAAATCAAGGGACAACCATGGGAGATGGCATCCACAGCCCAACCCAAATGGAAATACCCCATAACAATTGTGCTGCCACCACAGCAAGTAAAAGTACGCAGAATATAATCAATCCCATACCCAATCGAAGGCATTATCCCATGCTGGAGCCTTGTACCAGAATACCTACTCTTGAATAAACCTCTGATAGAACCCTGCCTAACCCAGGTCCAAATAAGATCAGGCCCAGTAGAACACAAGCAGAAAACACAGCTCTTCAGTTGCTGATCCAAAGAATCTTCATGCACCGTAAGTACATGAGGAACACCAATCCCAGGCCCATTCCAACCAGCAAACTCAGCACTATTAGCCCCAATTTTGAAAGCATTATCCCTGCCCAGCCCTTGAACAGCAGCCCCAGTAGCAAAATTCCCACTCAGGAGCTTCTTGCACAGCAGATCGTTATGAAGAGGCTGCATAAGCATGAAAGCCCAAACAAAGCAGAAAATGAAAGAGATGCAGACATTGCACCAGGCCCGCTTGTGGCCAGCATCCCGATTGTTCCCAATACCGGTCAAAATAGAAAGGTTGACCGCCAATTGGACCACATCAATGCAACCATCAGTCCCATGTTTCCCTATCAGCTCACAGCCCCATCTGTTATCGACCCAATCCATGCGACCCCAACTGTGAAAAGGGGACGAGATGTAGCTGATAAAACCCTGACCCCAAATCCATTTTCGATCAGCAGCCCAAGAGTTACTTTGGCCTCTCTACACATCAATGCAAAGCTCCTTCTGATCAATTTCCCTGCACCATTGCATTAACCAATTACTCCCACCCAAACCAAGGCTCCATCTGTGGATAAACCAGCTGTGGCGAGTACTATGTCCCTGCCAAACCCTGTCCATGCACAACCCGGATAAAATAACCAGATGACAATTAGTAATAAGACCCAGACCCACCCCACTCTTCAGCAAATAAATCCAATGAAGGTGCAGACCTTCAATAGCAATACCAACCCTATACCCAACCATACCCCAAATCCTCACAGTCACACAAGAATGGTTGCTACTCTCAAAAAGAATACCACCCCATCTAAGAATGTTAAGAAAAAGAAGAAGACAAAACATGTGAGTAGCAAAGGAAAGGATTTTCATAATGCAAGTATTCCAATTCCAGCATTTCCCCCTGTTCACTACTCTACTAGCATTCATGATATACCCATTATCCCTGAAGTCATGTGACACCCACTGTCACTTACATGTCCCCTCCGGACATTAACACCAATATTTAATAATTTACGTTTAGGTCCCAGTAAAAACTTTCGTGTTTTACACACCTGTAAACATACTATTTAATAATACTTGTTAAAACCAAGTTTACATATGTTTACATACTCCTCAAAACATTTGATACACAAAAGTTACACAACTGTTTGGTTATTAAAATTTAAAACCATCATACGAGCCTTCACGTTCGATTCCCGATCACCATCACCGCTCACCCGACTCCTGAGTACCTGTAAACACCACATTTACATTCACCATTAGTTCGTTAGAACTAAGTAAGATTACCCCACTATTCCACCCAGTGTATTCCATAATACCATATGGATACACTAATGAGGTTCCAAATAAAATTTGACAGCAACAGTCAACCACATACAAAACGATTTACTATCGGTTCGTTTTCAACCAAAACCTCATTATATCTCTCATTCATGCACAATCATTATAATTTAATATAACACATATATAACCCCACGAAACTCCGATTGTGCATCACATTTCACAAAAATCACAATTCGCAATTTGACATTTGAATTTCAAATGTCTACCTCCTTATAAGTCATCTATTGTTCACACACCTTGTGAATCACAACATGCACATTACCAATCCACCGTTTGTTCACACACCTTGTGAATCTATTACATTGGAATTACATGTCTTATGTTCACACACCTTGTGAATCAGCATGCACATTTCCAATCCACCATTTATTCACACACCTTGTGAATCTATTACATTGGAATTACATGTCTTATGTTCACACACCTTGTGAATCAGCATGCACATTTCCAATCCACCATTTGTTCACACACCTTGTGAATCTATTACATTGGAATTACATGTCTTATGTTCACACACCTTGTGAATCAGCATGCACATTTCCAATTTAACATCTACACAATAGTAGATCGCCAAGTGTTCACACACCTTGTGAATCATGTGACAACAATAACCACATTCATTTATCTCATTTCAATCAACTCAACAAACCATGTATATATGCTAAATGCATAGTTACTTATAGTGTAGACTCACCCAGTCCTTCAACTATAAGTTTAATCAAATAGGTAACTTACTTCACTTTGGAGAGTTTTCCACAATCTCCAACTCTTTCCCAGGCCTTCTAGAACTAGATTCACCTCCTCTTCCTATTATATATTCACATATAACAGGATTTAACAACATGAACACACAACTTGTGTACAAAACACGCATTTTTTATCCTCCCCCATATACCATTTGCGAAGGAAGACATGGGTTCTTAGCTTGTTTTTTAACGCAAGCCAAAGGATAAACGCATGTCTAGGGATGTTCTGGGTGAACCAAACTAAGTGCGCCCACGGGACCGCACTACCACCTTCCTGGATATCGTTCCAAACAGCAGCAACACAAAATTGGACATCCTTGCCCCCATTGGTTCTCCAAACCACTTTGTCCAATCTATCCGTCCCTAAACGGTTCAGTTGGGCACCGGACACCATGGGAAATCTCACAATCCAGTCACCAGGCCACTTCCCGTTATTATTCACGACAAGGTCTGAAACACATGTGGCGGCAGTAAAACCAGCTTCATATATGACTCTATTAGTAATTATCTCACTAAGAGGACCACAAGGCAGCCAATTATCAAACCAAGCTGAAGTAGTCTGCCCATTCCCTATAATACTAATAATATGACCTCTCAGTTTATCCCTCTGTTGAAGAATCTTCCTCCAACTCCAGCACGATTCCTTTTTAATAGGGATATCCCAAAAACTTCTGCCCTTCAGGTGGTATTCGTTAACCCAAGTAACCCATAAAGATTTCTTCCTAGAGATGATGTGCCATGTATGTTTTGACATCAGGGCATCATTCCAGGTACGCAAAGACTTTAACCCAAGGCCTCCATGCTTAATTGGAACACAACAATCTTTCCATCTCACTTTAGCCTTACCTCTGGTTAAATCTCCTCTGCACCACAGGAAGCCTCTAACCATCTTCTCTATCTCCTTAGTAACCGCCACAGGAAGGACAAAAACCGAAGACCAATAGACTT
Source organism: Mikania micrantha (assembly GCA_009363875.1). NCBI lineage: Eukaryota > Viridiplantae > Streptophyta > Magnoliopsida > Asterales > Asteraceae > Mikania > Mikania micrantha. The sequence continues at coordinate 3,984,739 of CM018687.1, read as the reverse complement.
GAATCGAAGTAAGCACCGACTTAATGAGTTGGAGTCTACCAGCAAAGGAGAGAGATTTATTCTTCCAGTCCTTAATTCTTTTTCTCACTTTCTCCATGAGCGAGTCACAGTCCCTTTTATAAAGTCTGGAAGACAGAAGGGGGACCCCTAGGTATTTGACCGGAAGCTCCCCAACACATAATTGAATCCTCTCACAAATATCCCGCTTGTCATGCGGCTTCACATTCCCAAAGTAGATGGTACTTTTGGGAATGCTAGGAATTAAACCAGAAGTATTCTTGAACTCCTCCAACGCGCTCATGATGATGTCAACAGAAGCAGGGTCTCCGTGACAGAACAGAAGAAGCTCATCAGCAAAACATAAGTGGGTAATGCCAACTTCCTCACACCTCCAGTGAAACCTAAACCCCTCATCCTCCCTAATGTTACGAGCAATGATCAAAGAGAGGACCTCCATGACTATGGTAAACAAGTATGGGGAAAGGGGATCCCCTTGCCTCAACCCTCTTTTACCTTGGAAAAAACCCTGCTGCTCTCCATTGACGCTAATGGAAAAAGCAACAGAAGTGACACACATCATGATCCAGTTAATCATACGAGAAGGGAAACCAAAATGGACCAAACAGTCTTTAAGGAAAGACCATTCAACGGTGTCATACGCCTTTTGGATATCTATTTTAAAGGCACATCTAGGCTGCCCACAGCTCCGATGATAATTACGCATTAACTCCTGGGTAAGAAGGATGTTATCACTGATTTGCCTACCAGGAATAAATGCACACTGGTTCTCACTGATAATAACACTAAGGGCAGCCTTGATGCGGTTGGAAATAATCTTGCTGACACATTTATAAATGACATTGCAGCACGAAATGGGCCTAAAGTCCGTGACTTTCCTAGGTGCCTCAGACTTGGGAACAAGGGCAATCACCGTAGCATTAACTTCCTTGAGAAGTTTGGTGTTCCTGAAGACTTCCTTGATTGCTCTGGTGAACTCATTCCCAACAACTTCCCAGGCTCTTTTGAAGAAGTTAGACGAATACCCATCAGGGCCCGGGGCTTTGTTGTCGTCTATATCAAATAAGGCCTCTTTTATTTCTTCATCTGTGACGTCACTGATCATAGCCTGCACATCCGACTCAGGGACCTTATTACCAAAGAGCGTGTCAGGAGAAATAATGTTGTCCACCTCTATGGACTGTCCCAGAACCGAAGTGAAATGGTCCAGGAAAGTGTCCGCAACCTTACCACCTGTGACCCATTGTCCTTGACTATCCATGATAGACATGATCCGGTTCCGGCTATTGTTACTCTTGAGGACCTGGTGGAAATACTTGGAATTATGATCACCTTCACTCAGCCAAGTAATTTTGGCCTTCTGCCTCAAAAAGACCTCTTCATCCCGTATCGCCTCCTGATAAGCTTTCAGATATAAAATCTCCTCCTCTCTAAGGACAGGATTGGTCGGATCAGAATCAAGGTCCTGCTGTATACTTTCCACTTCATGCTTCAGCTTTTGAACCTTCTCAAACAGGTTACCTTGAGAGAAATTAAGTTTCCTAAGAGGGGACTTAAGTTTTTTCAATTTAGTGACCACTGAGAACATAGCAAAACCCTGAACCTGCATATCCCAAACCTTCTTAACTGTGGGCAGAAATGAAGGTTTGCTGGACAGGTAATTAGGAAATCTAAACGGCTTATGAACTTTCACACTGTTAACCGGGAAGGACACCAATATGGGGCAATGGTCCGAGGTTAAAAAAGGGGACAAATGAGCCGTAGCGCTAGGGAATTTGCATAAAAACGGACTATTCCCCACTGCTCTATCAAGTTTTTTCATCAAACCACTGGGGGCTAACGGACTTTTCTTCCAGGTAAACCTCATCCCCGTATAATTAATGTCCTCAACCTCAATTTGATAGAAGCACTCCCGCAACTCCAACATGCTGATAGTGACCTCTGAAGAACCCACGGATCTTTCTTTCGGGTTCAAGGTGGCATTAAAATCCCCCATCAACAACCAAGGATTATCTCCAACCACCTGCTTATGAATCTGAAGGGCCTCCCAACACTCTCTCCTTTGGACATGCCTATGAAAAGCATAAACAAAGGAGCAATAGAAGGCCTCCCCCCCACCAACTGGTTGGATAAAGCAGTGGATGACTTGAGGGTGGCGGCTAACAACCATAAGAGAAACCACATCCGGATTCCATCCAACAATAATGCGGGTATTACCCTGGCACTCTGCTGAATTTGAATCCCAATCCCATCTATGACAGATCTTGTCACAGGACTTGGCAACCTTATCTTTAGCTAGATGAGTTTCAATGATCCCAATCACACTAATACTATTTACCTGAATAAACTGCTTAACCTGCTTTTGACTAGGGGTATTGGATAGACCCCTAACATTCCAAACAGCAATGTTTCTACCCATTTAAACAGCTTTGTTTGAGGCGGATGCCGAGCCCCTCTTGGCATCCACACCTGTTTGTAACCCCATAAAGTTGGCAATGCCACTAATGTCCATTTCCACATCCTCTACACTGTAGGTTGGGTCAATTCCCAATCGTTGGACCTGGTTTTGAAAATACAGCCACTCTCTCGGCTCCCAAGTCTCCTGATCCACTGCTTTGACAGCCTTGTACTTCAATAGGCTATTAGTGATAGCCAGTTTTTGGGCATCAGTTATGCCATAATCAACCGACTCTGTATCACTATCTTGGTCCTCCCCATTCATATCATCTTCCTCCATATCCTTCCTTAGGTCATCCATGACCCACCTTTTCCCTGCCTCCCTGCCCTTAGAAACAAGCTTACCTGCGGCCAGGGAAGCATCAATATCTAGGACAGAAAACCCATCATCTTCCAATAACTCAAACTGGTTAGAGACAGGAATGTCCTGGCCTCTTCTAGCAGGTTTAGCCTGCCATGTAGGGATTGGGGCTTTGTGAGCCTTACTTTTCCTACCACTCTCATTCCCTATTTTGTTTCCAACAGCTTTTGAATTTTCCCCCTTACTATAGTTCCTATGTAAGTCACCCATTTTCCTTTGTACTAACGGATCACTTGTAGTATTAGGCCTACCTTGAGTCTCCATCTCCTTATGTTTATTCCTCCCCTGTTGCCCTGATTCACTAGGTTTTACCCCACTATCTTGCCTATGTACCTGCTTCTTATTCTTTCTTCCTACCACAACTCTAAATCCCTCCCTATCAGCCACCTCCCCAGATCTATTACTTACCTTATTAGTTTTGTTCCTATCCAAAATTTCCTTCTCTTTAGTTTCCTCTTCAGTCCTAGGCCTTATCTTGCACCCCTGGTATGAATGGCCGAATACCATGCAGTGCTTGCACACTGCCGGTTTCCACTGATAGGAAACATTTAGGGTAACTACCCTAGCTGGTCTATGTTGGATGGGAGGGAACTCAAGTTCTATTTCACTAGGTAAATTGCTAGACGCAGCTACTTCAACTAGGACCCTCGCATACCCTATCTTACCCGATTGGCTATCACACCTCTCCTCGGTCACTCTGTCCATCAATAAAGGGACCCCTATGCCACTCATTATCTTGCTTATACCCATTCCTGTCCAGAGTTCCATAGGAACATTATGAACCGTCACCCAAAGGGGAATAACCTGTGGTTCAACCTTTTGCAAGCATAGGCCCGGCTCCCACTTTTGCAAGAGGATGGGCACGTTGTTCACCATCCACGGGCCATTCGAAATAGCCTCATTCATCCCCTTTTCACTTTTAAACTTGAAGTAGTAAATTCCTACCGTGCTCTTAGAAATGCTATCTATCCCATAGGATTTCCATAATTTCTTAAATGTGGAGTTTACAACATTAAAATCCATGGACATACCTAAAAAGTACCCATACAAATGCAGGGAAAAAACAGCAGCAGAGTATCGCAGGTCATCATCAGAGATAACGACCCTTTTCCCCCCATTTGGAGAGTCAATCGGTGGAATAAACTCCAACCTAGTTTTCTCATTTGCATTGTTACGTTTGATCTTACCTGCAAACGAAATTCTGCCTTCTTTGTGGTTATCCCAGACATTAGCCGTGACCTTGGTGGCTGGAATGTCGACATTCTCCTGGTTCTGCATCACTCGGTTGTTCAAGTCACCTGATGGGTTCTGAACACGAGGTTCAGCTCTCCTTCCCTGTTGCGTCTGCTCTAATTGGTTGCCCCCTTCATCACTCAGTCGATTGGAAGCGTCGGCCACCAAATCTTGTTCCTCCTCCGAGTCGTCGTCACTGCTATTCTCCATGTCGATGTCTACAATAGGTGCATCAACCTCTAAAATCGCCGGTGAAGGAGGGACCGAAGCCTCCCCATTCATGCGGCACTCTCCAATTTGGTGGTCAATTTGTGGAACCTGAGTAGATAAAACCACCCCATTTCCGACATCCAATATTCCCATCTCAACTTCCGAAGCACCTGATGCCCACTCGTTAGGTTCCTGAACTTCACGAGCCTCCTCAACCAATTTTCCAATGTCTAATTTGACGAATGAAGCTTTAGACTTCCCTCCGATGACTATACCAGCGACATCCTTCTGCTTCTTAGATTTCGGATTCAAAGCCAGCTTTGAGCTACCACGCTTCCCAGCTCCTACATCAAGAGGCGGGAAGGTTTTAGGATCAGGGGGTTTGTCAATGTGAGGGTTAAATTCCTTGGAAGGATCCATTTTCCCTTTGAAAACCTAGTAGAAGGGGCGAAGAATTCTGGGCTTCAATGGATGAACGGACACCCACGGCCAGAGAGAAATTCTTAGAGGGAGAAACTAAAGAGAGAAAAAAAAATTACGCAAATGAAAATCCTTAGGGTTTAGGGTTTCGGGTTTCGGGTTTCGGGTTTCGGGTTTCGGGTTTAGGGTTTAGGGGTTTCGGGTTTCGGGTTTCGGGTTTCGGGTTTCGGGTTTCGGGTTTCGGGTTTAGGGTTTAGGGTTTAGGGTTTAGGGTTACGGGTTTAGGGTTACGGGTTTAGGGTTTCGGGTTAGGGGTTTCGGGTTAGGGGTTTAGGGGTTTCGGGTTAGGGGTTTCGGGTTAGGGGTTTCGGGTTAGGGGTCTAGGGTCTAGGGTCTAGGGTTTAGGGGTTTAGGGTTTAGGGTTTCCGGTTTCGGGTTTCGGGTTTCGGGTTTCGGGTTTCGGGTTTGGGGTTTCGGGTTTGGGGTTTCGGGTTAGGGGTTTCGGGTTTCGGGTTTACGGGTTCCGGGTTCCGGGTTTACGGGTTCCGGGTTCCGGGGTCGGGGTTCGGGGTTCGGGGTTCGGGGTTCGGGGCATGGGGCATGGGGCATGGGGCATGGGGCATGGGGCATGGGGCATGGGGCATGGGGCATGGGGAATGGGGAATGGGGCGTGGGGCGTGGGGCGTGGGGCGTGGGGCGTGGGGCGTGGGGCATGGGGCATGGGGCTCGGGGTTCGGGGTTGGGGTTTCGGGGTTAGGGGTTCGGGGTTCGGGGTTGGGGGTTGGGGGTGGGGGTTGGGGTTGGGGTTTGGGTTTGGGTTTGGGTTTGGGGTTTGGGGTTCGGGGTTCGGGGTTCGGGGGTCGGGGGGTCGGGGGGTCGGGTTCGGGTCCGGGGTCCGGGGTCCAGGTTCCGGGTTCCGGTTCGGGGTCGGGGTTCGGGGTTCGGGGTTCGGGGTTCGGGGTTCGGGGTTCGGGGTTCGGGGTTTCGGGGTTTCGGGGTTTCGGGGTCGGGGTCGGGGTCGGGGTTTAGGGTTTAGGGTTTAGGTTTTTTTTTTTTTTTTTTTTGGAAAAAGGCAAAGTGCCTTGGTAAATATTATCCATAATACTAGAGTTCCTACGAAATAACAAGAGAAATGAAAGAACGTCCCATGCCACGCTTAGATTACACCGTGCATAATGCTCCTGTTGTTGATTCCTTATGTTTGCATCATAATAGCCTAAATATGTAGCCATCAAGTAATCGTTAAAAAGCATCTTGTGAACCATTAATAATCTTTACCCTTCACGTGTAAGCAAGACCCATGCATCCCATAAAACAACGTAGGCATAGTCTTATGGAAACACATTTCAACGTGAGTAGTACTGCCATGCACACCCTTAGTAGTTACCATTACACATGCATTCCAATATGTCCTAAGCCATGTAGCTTGCCAGGTCCAACCGTTCGCGTAGTTGCTCTCAAATGTGGTCCACATATCCCTTTGCTCCATTTGATCGTCCATGTGGTATTTATGAAGCAATGTGGACTCGTAGCAATCCTTTATAGTAACAATCTTTTGTCCCACTCTCATCCATGAACCTGTTACAAAAACCCCACAAAAACCGTATACTATCTTCATGTCATTACCCAAAGAGAGCATACGTTTTGTGCTTGTGATGTTAAGGGTGACCACCGTGCGACCCATAAACCACTTTGTAGCCCATGCCAAGGCGGCAGTCATGTCCACATTTGTAGAGAAAACCTGCAAAAATAATGTCCTCTCGAAAGCAAGGTGCATTGTGTCTTTGTGTACCAACCAGTACCCCTCCCTATGATGTTTCCCGGATTGATAACTTGACACTCTTCCACTCCAATAAAACAACCCATCACTATTGTTGGTGGTGCTAATTGTGCAAAGTGTACCAACCTGAGCCCCTCCCATAGAGGTTTCCCTGGAATGACACTCGCTTACATAATTCCTGACCCCATAAATCGCAAGCCCAGTTTTAGTGATTTTAAGCCCCATATCTCTTGAAAGCAGCGTGCTCCGTGTGATGAGTGTACCAACCTGATGCCCGCCCTTAGACGTTTCCCAAAACAGATGGTTTGCAAGCTCAACTCTCATATTGGTTATCACAGCTCTCTTAAAGGTGGTGATGTGTGTGCTATTTGTACCAACCCCCATCCCTACCGTCCCATTTAATCTCACAATTTGAATATGATCCTTCCCAGCCCCTTCTCTTCCCATCCCATCATGGGATAACCCAAAATAGTATAAAGTACCTCTCGAAAGCAGGTGGAAGTGTGTGGTTTGTGTACCAATCCGGATCCCTTCCCTGATTGTATCCCTGAAAAGATAATTCACTATCCTCTTTGTTTAAAAAACTCATCTCTCTTGAATGTAGTGCCTTGTGTGCAACTTGTACCAGCCCCCCACCCTACCATCCCATGAATTCTCACCTTATTTCTATTATCCCATCCATCCCCATCCCGGGTCATGTGTTGGGGGTAACCATCATTCACATGTTGTTGTTTACAAAAACTCAAGAATGTTCGGGAAAAAAATTTTCCAGTGTGTTTTATACCCCCAATATGGATTACTTGTGGGGTGTAGAATTCTGCTAATTACGACTTGTTTACCCACCCTTTTTCCCACCCAGTCCATGTACCTTATTCTAACATCATGGTGCATCTGCCACCGATCGTTTACCCCTCCATCCCCTAACAAGTTGCCAAGATGTGTTAGAGTTGACCCAGATATGATATGTAGAGTGTTGGGTGTCACATCCCATCTCCCTTCATGATTCATTTTAATAGTACCACTTGATTCAACCCTACCCTTCCCTCTTTCATTCCCCTTAACCATATTTATGTTTTCCCAATCCCACCTATCCTTCATGTGACACCTGTTAAAATACCTGACATATATGGTTCCCCTCACGAGTTTGCTGGGAGCTTCCATCTTCCAGCTTAATCTCCTGTGCCCATGTAGCCACCTTTCTACACAAACCCCCACAGCTCTCCAATTATAGCCTTCATTCCAACAATTGTGAAAGTGTCTCCAATAGACTCGAGCAATTCCGATCCATAGAAGCCAGCAGAACCATTCAATATCACCTGCATTTAGCAAAAACAGAAAATAGCAATTAACTGAATTTATCACCTTCTTCATCTCGCCATTGTGGTAGGCCCTCCATTTCCAAGCTGTTCCAGTTCTCCCTTCCATACCGTCCCGCTTCCTTATTGTCGACATCTTCCCATCCCCATCATAGAGTGGAGGCCCACGTGCCGCCGTGCCCATTCTGCTTATTGTGAAAGGTGGATTGGAATACCCCATTCTTCACACACTTGAATTGTTTGAGGAGTGATTTTAAGATGCAATCCTTGCAGGCGGGTACGCACATCCGATTTGATTTGTTGGACTAGATCATCCTTCTTTCTTTTTTTCTGTTGGAACATACGAAGATTTCTTTCCTTCCATATATAGTATATCGTGGCTCCAACAAGCAGTCTCCTGATAATGCTTATGATCTTAGCATTATTAGGCAGCATGGCAAGGTAGTTAACACAATCCGACCATAGCGATGGGACACGGTCCAGTTTAGCCATGGCTTTTATTTCATACCACGCTTGTCTTGGGTAATTGCATTGGAAGAATAAATGATTGTGGCTATCCATTTGTGTTTCACAAAAAACACATTGTAGTCTATGTGTGTCATCCCATTTACGAAGCCGATCCTGGGTCAAAAGCCTTTTGTTGATAGCCAGCCAGAAGATGAAGGCGTGACGTGGTATGTTTTGGCTAAACCACAGCAGCTTATGCCACCTAACAAGCGGTTCTCTCCTGATCATGTCCTCATATACTTGTCTAGTAGAAAATGTGGTAAGTTGGCCATTACTGTTCTTCCATTCATTGCCATCTTCCCAGAGTGGGGGGGGGGAATCCATTAGACATGTATATTTTTCCATTAGTCCATTCGGCCAATTCCAATGCCCCGACTCAATCACATCAGCAACTTTAGTATGACTATTAAGACCCGCACTATGTATGTCTCGGATTGTTATAAACTCACCTAAAGGACTTAGAGGATGCCAGTTGTCATACCACACTGAGGTCTTGCTACCATCTCCAATTGTTTTGATAATGTGAGGCCTTATGTGTTGTCTGTATCTAAGAATATTCCTCCAGCTCCAAGAGGCACCATCTTCAGCTCTTACAGTCCAAAAATGGGCATTATCCAGCTTGTAACATTTGATCCAGTTGACCCATATCGAGTTTTTATCGGATATGATGTTCCATATATGTTTTGTCATTAAAGCCGTATTACGATCCTTGAGTGACTTTATTCCCAATCCTCCTTGATTCTTCGGTTTACACACATCCTTCCAGTTCACCCTAGCCTTCCCCTTGACCTGGTCCATTTGGGTCCACAGGAACTTCCTAGCAAGTCTCTCAATCTCCTCTATGATATTATCAGGCAAAGTAAAAACTGAAGCCCAATAAATTTGCATCGAGGATAACACCGACTTAATGAGCTGCAACCTACCAGCAAACGAAAGATATTTGTTGTTCCAATCATTAATACGAGCTTTGACTTTGGATATTAACCCACAACAATCTTTGGCATAAAGCCGTTTAGAGAGTAATGGTACTCCCAGGTATCTAACTGGAAGCGTTCCAACTTGAAAAGGGAGTCTATCACGAATAGCATGCTGTTGTGCAGTTCTGACATTACCAAAGAACATCGTACTTTTGTCCATGTTGGGTTTAAGCCCAGAAAAGGAGCTGAATTCACAGAGAGCCGATTGTATCACCTGTATAGATTCGATATTTGCGCCACAAAACATCATAAGGTCATCGGCAAAACACAAGTGAGTTATTTTCATTTTTTCACATTTCCAGTGGTACTGAAAACCCGGCTGCTGGGCAATTTGTCGCTTCATTATTAAGTTCAGAACCTCCATAACCAAGGTGAATAAGTAGGGTGACATTGGGTCACCCTGTCTTAGTCCTCTTTTTCCCGAGAAGTATCCGTGGGTCTGACCGTTCACATTTATGGTATAACTCGCAGTTTTAATGCAAGTCATTATCCATGCAATCATGCAAGGATGGAACCCGAACCCATGCAAGCACTGCGACATAAACCTGTGATCCACCGTATCATAAGCTTTTTGGAGATCAATTTTCAGAGCTACCTTCGATGGTCCCCGATTTCGGTGATAATTCCGGACAAGTTCTTGTGTTAAAAGAATGTTATCAACAATCATCCTCCCCGGAACAAACGCACTTTGGCATTCATTGATTATTTGATCAAGCCCACATTTGATCTTATTACATATAATCTTGCTTATACACTTGTATAGGACATTACAACATGCTATAGGCCTATAGTCCTTCACCCGGGTTGGGTGAATAACCTTTGGAATCAAAGAAATAACCGAGCTGTTTACCTGTTTGAGCAAGTGGCCATTCATAAAGAAGTCTTGTATTGCCTCAGTGACTTCTCCACCAACGATATCCCATATAGATTTGAAAAATTTAGATGTGTACCCATCAGGTCCAGGGGCCTTATCGTTTTCTATATCGAACATGGCAGCTTTAACCTCTTCTTTGGAAACCTCACGCACCATATGATCAGCCATTCCCATTGGGAGCTTATTAGTGAACAAACTACTCATGTTCACAATTGGATTGGTAGCATCCGCTTTCCCAAGCAATTGTTCATAATACTTCACAAATTGTTGGGCAACCCCATTTCCTTGGTAATAATTCCCTTCTTGGTCTTGGATTTGAGTTATTCTATTCCGCTGATGCCTTTTTTTAACAGCATTGTGAAAGTATTTAGTGTTCTGATCACCTTCCTTCAACCAAGTGACTTTGGATCTTTGTTTTAACAGGAGTTCTTCATCCAGTGAGGCCTGTTTGTAGGATCTAAGATAGGCAGCTTCCTCCACTCTGAGCTCCTGGTTGTATCCATAAAGATCCACATCCTTTTGGATCCTACACAATTCTTCTTTCAACATTTGGACTTTTTGAGAAGGTTTGCCAAGGTCTTGAACCAATTTCCGTAGCGGTTGTTTTAAATTTCTCAGCTTTTGAGTCACCCGAAACATAGCACAGCCATGAATAGGTTTGCTCCATTCCCGGGAAACAAGCTCTCTAAATCCATTTTTGTTCACAATATAATTCATGAACCTAAAAGGCCTTGGTCTCCATTTCTCCTTTTTGGTAGGTATGGTAAGGACTCCAGGAGAGTGGTCAGACGTTAGGGGAGGAAGGAACATTACCTTTGAAGCCGAAAAACTGGTGTAGAAGTCCGGATTTGCCATGATCCTATCCAGTTTCTTTTGGACTCCGTGGGTTTTCCCTGGGGCCTGGTTCCATGTGTATTGTATACCAGCGTATGGTATGTCCCTTAGCCCACATTGGGCACACATGTCTTGCAAGTCGTCCATAGAAGCAGTCCAAACAGAAGGCCCTACCGCAATTTCACTAGGCCTGAGAGCAGCATTTAGATCTCCAAGAACCACCCACGGTTTCAACATCACAGTGGCCGAGAATCTCTTAAGGTCTTCCCATAGTGGTTTTCGCTTGTGTGATCGGACATGACCATAAACATAAGAACAAAAAAATTCTTTTTGGCCACATAATGGTTTAATAAGACAATGAATAGCCTGGTCAGACATGTGAATGACCACTAGATCAACCATTTGGGGATCCCACCCCACCACTAGTCGTATCCAATTATGACAATGGCTAGCATTTGTGACCCAATTCCATGTATTCATCATAGTGTGACATACACCTTCAATTTTTTGACTATGTACATGTGTTTCCAAAATGCCACAAATATGAATGTTCTGATCCTTAATCATGGCTTTCAGATCAGACTGCCTAGTGATGCTACTGAGACCCCTTACATTCCACGACATGAGGTTTAGATCCATAGGACTATTGATTAGGTGTGAGAGGATTTTGTGACCCATTCATTTCATTTCCTTCAGGTTCTTCATCACTGATATTGGTGACCACTTCGTCACTTTTCATAAATTGTGCCATCCCATCTGTTTCAGATTCGACCTCATCATCAATTGTCATATTATTAGAGCTGATTGAATCTCCATTATCATCATCAACAAGGGTTGATTTAGAATACTTCCTGGTGGCTCTAGCACCTTCAGCAAACCTGTACACGTTACAAAGGTCATGAAAATAATGAATTTGTGACAAGGTCCACTTTTTTAGCACGGTCTTCATTGGAACCTCCTTGCTAGTAATATATTCCAGAACATCTCCTTTTTGCTTTGCATTCAAATGATCATAATAATATTTAGATAGCGTATTTGCTTGATCCTGATGCCATTTGGTGTGAATAGCTTCTTCCTTCAGATTTTCCTCCACCTTATTGATTTCCTGGTCCTCCTGCATCTCATCTCCATCCGGGTCTAACAAAGTGAACCTATTACTTGTTTCTTTAAGTTGATATGACTTTTTAATAGGTTTCCCTTTCCTAATACCATCCGTATGCATCTTCTTTTGGTGGTCAGTACTTGCCTTGCAAGCTTCCTTCGGTTGGGTCTTGTCATCATTCACTGTTCCCATTCCAGATTTAGATCCCATTGAGTGTTTCGTGGTATCTCCCTGTTGCCCGTGTGTCACATTATCCTTCTTGCCAATATCCTCACTTTTATTTCTGAACTGCACTTTTGATCCGATTGATTGGTGATGCTTCGTAGAGTGGGAGTAATCCTTGTTCTCCCCACGTTTCCTATAAGTAACTTTTGTGAACCCCTCATCATCCATTTGCTTAGCCTGCTTGGAAACATGCATATCATTTTGTTTGTCAGCCGAAACCTGCTTTGCCTTGGGGCAGTTTTCCTGGTTATGGCCAAAGAGTTTACAATCCAAACACTTTGTCGGTTGATTTTGGTATTCCACCTCAATGTCCACACATTTTCCCGAAACATTACCCATCATGGGATAACAAACTTTGACAATTTTTGGGAACTGGCAATCAATGTTTATCTCAACAAGAATTCTAGCAAAACCACCCATTTCCTCTATATTATTACATTTAGTCTTGGTTACCTTGTCAAACGTGAGAGGGTTCCCTATGCAGCTCGCAGCACGACATAAACTCTCCATATCCCACAGTTCGAGTGGGAGGTTCTTGAGTAATATCCAAATGGGTATTGACTTCGGGTTCTCCTTCATCATGCATTTACCAGCTTCCCATTTTTTCAAACATAACGGCAGATTTCCCACAATCCATGGTCCCAACGCAAGCACCTCATTCATCCGGCTTTCCGTTTCAAATTTAAATAAGAAAATACCTGACCCATTGTAGGATATATCTTGTACTCCATATTGCCTCCACATCTTATTTAGGTTGAACCGCACATAAGCTAGTGATGGGTTGACTCCCACAAAGTACCCATATAACAAATTCTTAAAATTAGCTGTGGCATTATGGATGATTTTGGGTTCAATCATTACAACTTTTTGACCATCTTGCAGAATAACCGGGGGGTAATACTTGATCTTACCTTGCACTTCACTAGTATTCTTACCCATCACCATGTCGACATAGGAAGTTTTCATCTCATGAGTTGGCTTGTCCCTTGGTTCATCCTGCCTACCAGTAGACATATCCTCCTTGCCAATATTATCATCATCCTTGATAGCATTCTTTTGGGCTCTAAATTCCAGTAGCTGAATATTCGGTGTATTCAACATCGACTTTTTTAGAACAAAATCAGTAGTAAATTTATGAATATTATCATCATCCGTCCCACCACCGGACATAGGCATTAGACCTTCTCTCAGAAGGGTTTTCAGGGACTTCTTCCTGTATGGAACTCTCTTATTCACTTGTCTTGAATTCAGCCCATGATGATAACTGGTGTAGATAGGTAGTTGTTCCCTCATTAATATCGGAGTAACCTGTGGTTTAAACCGTGGCTTCGGCATATTCTTCCCATCACTTCGATTCTTTGAACTCCATATTTTATGAGTTCTTTTCCCACCATCAGGTTGCAATGTCCTTTTAGGATCTGTGGGTTCAGAAAGAACAACAACTTTCTTCTTTTTCTTCCTAACCACTCTAGCATCCTCCTCATTAATCATAGGGTTTGTCCCCCCATTCTGCACAATAACTTGATCCACTTCACTTTCTTTTCTCTTATGCCTCATCAAGTTTGACTCTGGAATGTACCTCTCGTTAGTTCCAGCATGCAGCGGCCTAATTATCTCAATCGGTGTTGGACTATGCCTACCTTTGTTACAATTTTCATCACTCACCTGAGCATTACTTGTTACCTCATTTGAATCCCACTGAATATTATCTTCATCATGATTGTGTTTACTCATCAGATCCTCCATTTTGCTCCCAGATTCCTTGTCCCTTTCCCTTATTTCCAATAAGCAACCATTACCTTCCGACTCAGAGATTTCCATCGGGTTCTTGTTAATCACACATACAATGGGGTCATCATGATTGATAACCTGATGCACCTTCACGTTGTGCATGGATTCCATACACCCTCGGCCATCCGTATTTGCTGCATGGGACAAGCGAGAGTCGTTCCCAGTAGTTCCATCATCACCCTTACCCGTTGTGTCGTCATTAACATCCATGCAGCCTACGTGAACATCATTAATGTTCCGTGTCTCCTCCTTCTGATTAGCATAATCTGGTTGTTCTTCATCATGAGCCTCCGTATCCAGCACTTTTTCAATCACATTAGTCGGCAAATTCTCTTTGCCAATCTTGTCACGCAAATAGTATTGCCGATCCCAAATATTTGTTGGTTTGCCGACACCTTTCTTTTTCTTTTGGCTATGAACACCAAGTGATTTATCCGTTTTGCTCGATCTATTCACTTCCCAATCTGCTTCCTGCTCATCCTCTGATTGCTCCGACCAGAACCGCCCAGCAACACCCGGATCTGGAGGTTTGCCGTCACCCACTCCCGTTTTACCCAACTTGTTCGACTTTCCCATGATTTTGATCAATAAATCACGAGATAAAAAACTTGCTAATCGATTCTAGCAAGTTGGAAGACCCAAATGTAGGTCGAAGATAAGGAAAATCAACCGTGAATTGGTGTAGAAAGCCTCGGATGTAGCTCTCTAGAATCGCACCTTAGAACACACACACACAAAAGTGAACAAATGAGAATCCTAGGGTAGGGTTTAGGGTTTAGGGTTTAGGGTTTAGGGTTTAGGGTTTAGGGTTTAGGGTTTAGGGTTTAGGTTTAGGGTTTAGGGTTTAGGGGTTAGGGGTTAGGGGTTAGGGGTTAGGGGTTTCGGGTTTCGGGGTTCGGGTTTCGGGGTTCGGGTTCGGGGTTCAGGTTCGGGTTCGGGGTTAGGGTACGGGGTTCGGGGTTCGGGGTTCGGGGTTCGGGGTTCCGGGTTCGGGGTTTGGGGTTTCGGGTTTCGGGTTTCGGGTTTCGGGTTTCGGGTTTCGGGTTTCGGGTTTCGGGTTTCGGGTTTCGGGTTTCGGGTTTCGGGTTTGGGGTTTGGGGTTTGGGGTTTGGGGTTTGGGGTTTGGGGTTTAGGGTTTAGGGTTTAGGGTTTAGGGTTTAGGGTTTTTTTTGGAAAAAAGGGCATTTAGCCCGGAAAAATATATATCACCAAAAAAACGGATTACAACCCAAGGAGGGCATACCCTCCTAATATACAATATATTCCTAACCTATGTTTAGGAACCCAAAAAATAACAGGGATGTATTTCATCCCATCACCCCACCTATACAAAAAAGAGGTGTAACCACTAAACCAAGTACAATAATGAAAACAGCGAAAGGACCAATACATACAGCAAAAGATACAAAAAACTAAAGTAATCCAAAAAGCCCTAATATAACCATAGAGATGATGCAGATTGTTTCCCATATCAATGAGCAGAAGAAGACATATATGAGGAACACTCGACATCAAAATCAACAGAGGGCAACGTAACCAAATGTAAATCTTATGAACAAGAGCAGTGCACATGATGAATTGCCACTTGTGGAGCCTTATCCTATGCCAACAGCTGCCCCAAGTGTTAGAGATCATCCAACTAGAACCCATGCAATGACCATTAACCAGATTTTTACCGCAACAGTAGGGTGTAGTATCCAGATGATACACACACCCACTCCCAACCCAATGCAAAATCCCATGCCAGATCCCAGAAAAAACATCCTTTTAAGTCCTTCTGGTAGAACCCAAACCATTCCAAAGCTGGCCATGTGTAGACTCAGCAGCACTCTCATAGCAGCCCATAGAAATTCTGGAGCAACAACCATAAGTAACAGCATCCATGATCAAGTTAATCTTATGCCCAACCCACTGTTTTAACCCATCCTTAAGCTGAAAGTGGGTAGTCCCTGAAGAAAACAAGCAGCCACTGAAACCCTTCAAAAGCTGATACAGGGAGTTTTTATACATCCAATTGTCAGCCAATGTGAGGCCGTATTGCAAGGAGTATTGCAGCCGCACCATGTGGCCGAATTCCCAACCCTTGGCAGCTCCATAACAGTGCATTTGAGTAGGCAAGTGCAGGGCTCTCTGTCCAAGACCAATCCAAGTAGCAAAATCAGAACCCATTCTCCCAAACTTGAGGGAATTAGCCCATCCAAGACCATCCCATGTCATCAGGTGTGTAATTCCAGCAGTGGCCATGCAGCAGCTCTGTAAAAGGAAACTGTGTTGCCACCAAAGAAGATGCAAACACCAGCAGCCCCGATGAGCAAGGCTGTTGTGATCCATCTTATCTGCAATATAAATCAAATCCCACCAGTAGGAAACAAGAATAATCCAGTCCAGATGACTGCCATACCCAACCCATCTGTCGTGAAAGCCAAACTTAGGCACCCAAACCTCCAGCCAGCAGCTTACCCCATACCAACCCTGGACCCAATATCCCTGAAAATTGTTAGCTGAAGAAATGCAGCTGGTGTTGTGCATAAAGTGAAACCCAACCCGATAGAAATCCCTGCCACCCAAAGTGAGAAGATGAGTAGTGCACATGTGCCCAGCCCAAATACCCAACCTGCCCATATGCAAATTATATGTAATGGTGAAATAATGGTAAGTAAAAAGGATAATCATAGTCACTTTAATTCCGTCTAAGCTAGACATGCTCCATCCACTGCCCTGCAATAACAACAAAAACCTCATAGCCCAAACATTCCAAATACAATTATAAGACCTACCCATTAGAGATTTCAGTTGGCATGGACCCTTTATCAATACAATTCATATGGTCAAACCCCATGATCCCCCATATGTTCCTAGCCTGGGAAAGCACACCAGATTCTGAGAACTTAAGACCCAATAGCCTATATCTGACCGTGTCCAAAACCAAGGAAGAGATTTCATCATGGGTTCGCCTCCTGCTTTCATGTTCCCGCAAATTCCTCTCCTGCCAAATGAAGTACACAGCAGCTCCAAGCACCAGACGATTGATAATGCTCCAAACAGAGTTGTTGCTGGGGTAGTAACAGAATTCCTCAATTCTCTCATTCCACGAGCCAGAGATGTGAGCCCATTTGGTCCTAGAACTCACGGTGTCCCACACTTTGGCCGAGTAATTGCACTGGAAAAAAAGGTGATTAACACTATCCTGGACCTGTTGGCAGAACACACATTTTCTAACAGAACCTAGTTGCCAGTTTCCCATAACCTCATGAGTACGGAGTCTATTATTGATAGCAAGCCAAAGGTTAAAAGCATGCCTTGGTATGTTTTGGGAAAACCAAACCAGGGAGGCCCAAGGGGCGGCACTATTAGAATGTTGGAAATCTTTCCAAGCAATACCAACCTGGAAAGTAACAAACTTGCCTTCATTAGTTCTCCACATGATCTTGTCAGGGGTGTCTTGTACTAAAGGGGGCGGAGGAGAAGCAAGGAGGGCAGGGAACCTATCCCCCCAGTCATGGGGCCAAAGCCATTGGTTGTTTGAGATGATATTGGCAACCACGGTGAGATGGTTGAGAGGACCCTCATTCCTATTACGGTGAGTGAGGACATTGCAGAGAGGGCCCAGAGGATGCCAATTATCATACCAGGCAGAGGTAGTTAAACCATTCCCAATGATGGAGATCATATGCTTGTGCACAATATCCCTTTGTTGGAGGAGTTTCCTCCAACTCCAACAGTCTTCCTTTTTGACCGGGATTTCCTAGAAATTCCTACCTTTGAGGTGGAACTCTCTGACCCATTTAACCCAAAGAGAACTTTTTTGAGTCACAATATTCCAAATGTGTTTGGACATAAGAGCAGTGTTCCAGGTTTTAAGGGACTTGATCCCCAAACCACCTTGTTTCATGGGAGAACAACAATCCTTCCATCTAACCTTGGCTTTTCCTCTAGGATTGCCCTCAGAATTCCACAGGAAGTTCCTACAAATCTTTTCAAGGTCTTTGAGAATAGTAGTTGGGAGAATAAAGACTGAAGCCCAATACACTTGGGTGGAACTAAGAACCGACTTAATGAGTAACAACCTACCAGCAAAGGACAAGGATTTATTTTTCCAATCCAAGACTTTCTTTTTGAATTTGTCAATTAAAGGAAAGCAGTCTCTACAGGAGAGTCTAGAAGATATAAGGGGGACTCCTAGATATTTGACAGGAAGAGTACCAACACGGAATTGTATGCTATCCCTGATCTCTCTTATGACTTCTGGTTTGACATTCCCAAAGTAAACTGTACCTTTAGGAATGCTGGGGGTCAGACCTGAGATGCCCTTGAACTCATCTAGGGCATCCATAAGGGTGTTGACCGATCTGACATCTCCATGGCAGAACAAAATAAGGTCATCCGCAAAACAAAGATGAGTTAGCTCAAGTTCCTCACATTTCCAATGGAACTTGAAATGCTGATTCTCCCTGATGTGCCTTTTGATAGTAAGGGAAAGGACTTCCATGACAAGGGTGAACAGGTAAGGGGCCATGGGGTCACCCTGTCTGAGGCCACGATGGCCCTGAAAGAACCCTTTCTGATCCCCATTGATGCTGATGGAGAAAGAGGGAGTAGTAACACAGTTCATGATCCATTTAATCATTTTAGGAGGGAATCCAAAGCACGTAAGGCAATCTCTGAGAAAGGACCATTCAACTGTGTCATAAGCTTTCTGGATGTCAATTTTGAAAGCACATCTAGGATGACCTCTCTGCCTGTGATAATTCCTTAACAGTTCCTGGGACAGGAGAATATTATCACAAATCTGGCGGCCCGGCACAAACGCACACTGGTTATTACTAACAAGGATGGGCAAAGAGTTTTTGATCCGGTTAGAAATGACTTTGCTAATGCATTTGTAGATCACGTTACAACAGGAAATGGGCCTGTAATCAGTAACTTTCGTGGGAGAATCAACTTTCGGCACCAGAGCTAAAACCGTAGCATTGACTTCCTTAAGGAGGTTCCCATTTCTAAAGAACTCTTTGACAGCCAAGCACAACTCATCACCTATTATGGACCAGGCAGCCTTAAAAAATTTAGATGAAAAGCCGTCAGGGCCTGGGGCTTTGACATCATCAATGTCAAAAAGGGCTACTTTGATTTCATCATTAGACACAGGCCTCACCATATCATTAGCAACATCAAGGGGGAGATGATTAGTAAACAGGGAATCTGGGTCAACAATGGGATCAACCTCAACAGATTGGCCAAGGACAGATTGGAAATGAGTGATGAACTTGGCAACCATTTGGGGACCAGAAACATGTTGTCCAGCCACATCCTGCACAGAGAGGATTCTATGCCTATTGAGATTGCTAGTCAAAACCTTATGGAAGTATTTGGTGTTATGATCTCCTTCTGACAGCCATTGCACCTTAGTTCTCTGCTTGAGAAAAAGGTCCTCATCTTTTAAAGCTTTCTGGTAGGCCTCCAAGTAAACCTGCTCCTCAAGCCGTAGGTCTCTGTTGGAGGGGTCTTTCTCCACCTCATGTTGGATACTTTCAAGCTCAGATCTCAAAGTCCTAACATTTTCAAACAAGTTCCCTTGTTTCCAATTCAGCTTTCTCAAAGGGTGTTTGAGTTTCTTAAGCTTGGTAACAAGAGAGAACATGGAAAACCCAGGAACCTGGGTCTCCCAAACTTCTTTAACAATGGGAAGGAATTCCTTCTTAGTGGCTAAGAAATTAGGAAATTTGAAAGGCTTATGGGCTTTAGGGCCTGCTTTTGGGCAGGAAACAACAATGGGGCAGTGGTCTGATGTGAGAAAGGGCAGGAATTCAGCTATCACAGAAGGAAATGCAGTTAAGAAGGGACCATTGGAAAGAGCTCTATCTAGCTTTTTCAGAAGACCCCAATGACTTCCTGGACTTTTATTCCAGGTGTATTTGAAACCAGAACTAGCAATGTCTTCAACCTCAATATTAGACAGACACTCCCGTAGGTCAAGCATACTACAGGAAGCAGAAGAGGAACCTGTGGACCTTTCCGAAGGGTCCTTAATGGCATTAAAGTCCCCTAATAGCAGCCAGGGGCTAGTGCCAACAAACTGGGCATGGGTACAGATGGAATCCCAACATTGGCGCCTAATGATATGTCTATGGTAGGCATAAATGAAGGAGCAGTGAATCTTAGGACCACCACTGACATGCTGGACCAGGCAATGAATAGCTTGGCCATGCCGTGCGACAATCTGAAGATTCACAACTTTAGGATTCCACCCAAGAACTATTCTAGTGTTGCCCATAGACTCATTGCAGTTAAAGTCCCACATCCAATTTCTAAACACAAAATCACACACTTTGGTAAGTTTTGACCTGGCAATGTGAGTCTCAAGCAGGCCAAACACTGTAAGTTTCCTAGAAGACATAAAATCTCTAATTTGCCTTTGTTTAGAGGTAGTGGACATACCTCTCACATTCCAAGCAGCAATTTTTAAATCCATCAATGGGGTGTTGAGGTGTTAGGAGCTATATCCATGGGAGAATTACCAGCTCCTTTTTGTGCAGAACCACCCATCACCTTTGCCATGTCATTCTCTTCAGGCTCAACATCTTCCACACTGTAATCCGGGTCAAGCTTAAGGCGATCAAGTTGATGGTAGAAGAACTCCCATTCTCCCGTCTCCCAACTAGCCTGATCAGAAGCTTTAACAGATTTGAATTTCAGTAATCGATTGGTGATTGCCCACTTTTGGCCATCAGTAATGCCAAAGTCAATAGATTCATTATCACTTCCAATATCTGCATCAGAAGTTTTCTGGCCACTTGGCCCTGCAATAGCCACATTCATGGCTGGAATAGCACCCCTAGGTTTGTTCTTAGCAACTAGATTCCCTGTTCTAAGTGAGGTCTCAAGATCCATTTTTGAGAATTGCATATCTTCTAAGACCTCATACTGATTTGAAGTTGGAACAGCCCTAGAATTGGATATCTTCTTAGGCTTCCAGTTTTGGGCATGGGTTTGCCGTGGATTGGGAGCCTTCTTGAGAGATTTCACATAACCCCCATTATTGACTATATACTCCTTGTGCATTTCACTCATTCTCCTTTGGATGATGGGATTACTACTGGTATTACTCTGCTGCCTACTAACTTTATGACCACTGAGTTCATTATTTCCTACTGAAACCTACCTATTTTTCCTAGTGATGTTGGCTACCTTCCTATAAGTTTGCTTAACAAATCCCTCATCATCTTGAGAATTTCTAATGTTACTTCTATGGGTCATACCTACAACATTCTCCTTTTGCCCTGTAGGACTTTCCTCTTCTTCAGTCCTTGGTCTCAACTTGCAAGCTTTGTGTGAATGGCCAAAAACACAACAATGGGAGCACATGGCTGGTCTCCATTGGTAAGAAATAGCAAGGGAGGCAACTCTAGCAGGCCTATTTCCTATGGGGGGAAATTCTATCTCAATTTCACTAGGCAGATTGCTTAAGGCACTAACTTCAACCAGCACCCTAGCATACCCTATCTTTCCTATCTGGCTCTCACATCTCTCCTCAGTAACTCTATCCATCAGAAGGGGGATTCCTATACCGCTCATGATCTTACTCAGGCCCTTGCCTGTCCAGAGTTCTAAAGGCACATTGTGGACTGTGACCCAAAGAGGGATAACAGACGGTTCAATTTTTTGGAGGCACAACCCTGGTTCCCACTTCTGAAGTAGGATGGGGACATTATTCACTAGCCAAGGACCATTGGCTAGGGCCTCATTCATGCCTAATTCACTTTTGAATTTGAAATAGTAATACCCCACAGTACTTTTGGATATGCTATCCAGATCATACTGCTTCCATAATCGCCTAAAGGTGGAATTGACAACATTAAAATCCATGGACATCCCTAGAAAGTAACCGTACAGATACAAGGAGAAATTCGACGCTGAATATCTGATATCTTCGTCAGAAATAACAACTCTTTTGCTCCCATCAGGAGAAACAACAGGGGGTATAAATTCTAATCTTGTCCTCTCTTTTTCGTTATTCTGTTTGATTTTGCTCGCATACGATGGCTTACCTGCCGAGTGGTTATGCCAGACATTGAATTGGGGACCAGAATTCTTACTAGTGTGCTCAGTCGAAGGTCCTTGTAGATGGGTTGTTGAATTCGGCTCCATCAGGTAGGTAGCTGTCGTATTCAGCTCTTCACAGTCAGAATCATCATCATCAGTAGCTGTCTTCCCATCATCATACTCCATATCCGCATCTGGGGGAGTAATTGGGTCAATAGGTAGAGCCGGAGAGGGGGGGACCGACGCTTGATGATTCAGGCCACATGGGCCCTCCGATTGGATGGTCGAT
>CM018687.1:3957305-3959805 GCA_009363875.1 Mikania micrantha | reverse complement strand
AGCACCCATGTCCCCAACCCAAGAAACACTCCAAGAACCATACAAGAAGCAGAGGGGATGGTCTGAAGGGGGGCCACCAGCAGCCAGCCACCAGGTAGGAGCAGCCCTCAGCAGACCAATTAACATAACCTGATTGAAAAGCAGCCAGCAACCAGCCCAACTCAGATCCCACTGCACAACCCAATAGCAGCAGGCTCTACCCTTCCTTTTGGCACAACTTTGACCCATAGGGGGGAGACCAGGACCGAACCAGCTTTCAACCGAATGACCCAACAAAATTCTGCAAAACCAGGCCAACCAACTCCTCCACCAACTAGACCAAAGGAACAGCATAGGGGGCAGGAAGAGAAAACTCTGATCTTTCCCCTCAGCCACACCACAACCCCAAAGGTTACCCAAAATCATCAACAAATGATACTGGCAGGTCTCAATCCAGAAATATCCGACCCAAGAACCACCAATATCATTTAGGGCCCATCCCAAGGTAGTCCAAGCCTTACAAGTCCCAAAAACCCCCATTTGGTAACAAGCCACTCCATAGGAACCCAATAACCTCTGATGCATAAGGGAAGCCCCCCCCCCCCATCCTTTCCAACTCATGTAAACCCAGCCCCTGTACAAAGCAAGAAAAAACCAAAGGGCAAAGCAGCCCACACAACAGCACAGACCGAACCAAAATAAAAGGAATCCAGCCAACCCAGCAAAAGACCTGCACATCCCAAGGAGCTCAGCCCCAAAACCCAAACAAGGAACATAAACAGCAAACAAATCCCAAAACCCAGCTACAACAGCCACCAACAGCCAGAACCCAAAAACAGAAAAGACTAAAGAGTCTATATCCATAAGAACACAACAAAAAAAGGAAACAAAGCCCAGGGGCAAAAGCCTAGAACTGGCCTGCCATGATGGCAGCCATCCCATTAGCCTCATCTTCCACATCTTCAACAGCATAATCCATGTCCAGGCCCAATTTCTCAACCTGCTCCTTGAAGAACACCCATTCAGCAACCGACCAAGCCGCCATATGTTTTGCCTTAACTGCCTTGGCATTTGAATTAAGGGCTTTCAAAATGGCTTGCTTTTTGTTTTCAGGAAGGGGCTGAACATTACTAATATCCAAGAGATTATCTTCCATAAAGGATTCATTATCAACCACCAGATAATCAGGTTGGTACCCAAACCTTATACACTGATCAGTAAAGAAATTAAACTGCTCCTCATCCTAAGAGTTGGCAACCATAGTAGGGACTGCCTTGGTGCCATTAATGTATCCCATAATCACCGATTTCTTGTATTCAGAGAGGGTGCAAGCAGGAGGGCCAGCCTTTGGAATTGGACTGAGAATAGACTCAGGAAGGATTCGACCAACATCCAAATCAACCTCTTTGTTCATGGGACACTCAAGATCATTGGGGCTGTTAGTACTTTGTTCCTTCCCAGATTCTGGGATTTCATTCACCCGATCAAGATTCATGGGAGTAGTCTCTTCCAACACAGTGAACCTGTTTCCAATAGGAATACCCTCCCCCTCTTATGTTTACTCATCAAGGCTTGATTTTGCTTCCCTTTCACTTTATCCCCATTGACTGCTCTAGAAAAGTCAAACCCCCCCTTCTTCTTGTTGTTGTTGGGCTGCACACCAACATTTTTCAATCTAGCCTTCCCCTGATCAACGATCCCCATGGTTTTAGAAGTAGATGCCCCTGTATTAGGCTGAGCTTTAGCAGCCTTACCATTGCTCACAGGAACAGAACCTGAATTATTCCCCATTTGAGCCTCAACATTAACCTGTTGGATACTCCCTGCCTTATTAGCCAGCTCACTATTAGTCTGCCTCACTTGGTCCACAACCTGGGCATCTTTCAGCCTCACCTTACAATGATTTTCAGCATGGCCAAACACCTTACAGTCAGTACAAACAGGGGGCTTCCATTGATAAGTAACATCCAAGCCAATAATGTTATTCTGCCCAATCGCACCCAAGGGGTACTCCACCTCCACAACTTCAGGCAAAATAGAGTCAGCAGCAACCTCAACCATAACCCTAGCATAACCCAGTTTCCCTCGGCCATGGTGACACCTTTCTCTAGTCACTTTGTCCATCAGCTTAGGGACACCAATAGCACTCATCAGCCGGCTTATTCCCACCTTCGTCCATAGGTCTAAAGGGATGCCATGGATAGCCACCCAGATCGGAATAGTAGCTGGTTCCTCCTTTCTCACACCCATACCAGGCTTCCATCTAGTCAAAATCAGGGGGATATTCCGGATCATCCATGGCCCATTTTCCAAAACATCCTGCACACCCTGATCAGAACCAAATCGAAAAAAATAACACCCTGTTGCTGATTTGGTCACCTCCTGGAGATCATAACTAGCCCATAGCCTACGAACCACCTTGCTAACATAGTTGTAGTCCATGGACGTACCCAAGAAATACCCAAACAAGTGGTTAGCAAGAGCAGACTCAGAATTTTTGACATCCTCATCAGATAACACC
>CM018687.1:3929805-3949805 GCA_009363875.1 Mikania micrantha | reverse complement strand
TAGGGTTTAGGGTTTAGGGTTTAGGGTTTAGGGTTTAGGGTTTAGGGTTTAGGGTTTAGGGTTTAGGGTTTAGGGTTTAGGGTTTAGGGTTTAGGGTTTAGGGTTTAGGGTTTAGGGTTTAGGGTTTAGGGTTTAGGGTTTAGGGTTTAGGGTTTAGGGTTTAGGGTTTAGGGTTTAGGGTTTAGGGTTTAGGGTTTAGGGTTTAGGGTTTAGGGTTTAGGGTTTAGGGTTTAGGGTTTAGGGTTTAGGGTTTAGGGTTTAGGGTTTAGGGTTTAGGGTTTAGGGTTTAGGGTTTAGGGTTTAGGGTTTAGGGTTTAGGGTTTAGGGTTTAGGGTTTAGGGTTTAGGGTTTAGGGTTTAGGGTTTAGGGTTTAGGGTTTAGGGTTTAGGGTTTAGGGTTTAGGGTTTAGGGTTTAGGGTTTAGGGTTTAGGGTTTAGGGTTTAGGGTTTAGGGTTTAGGGTTTAGGGTTTAGGGTTTAGGGTTTAGGGTTTAGGGTTTAGGGTTTAGGGTTTAGGGTTTAGGGTTTAGGGTTTAGGGTTTAGGGTTTAGGGTTTAGGGTTTAGGGTTTAGGGTTTAGGGTTTAGGGTTTAGGGTTTAGGGTTTAGGGTTTAGGGTTTAGGGTTTAGGGTTTAGGGTTTAGGGTTTAGGGTTTAGGGTTTAGGGTTTAGGGTTTAGGGTTTAGGGTTTAGGGTTTAGGGTTTAGGGTTTAGGGTTTAGGGTTTAGGGTTTAGGGTTTAGGGTTTAGGGTTTAGGGTTTAGGGTTTAGGGTTTAGGGTTTAGGGTTTAGGGTTTAGGGTTTAGGGTTTAGGGTTTAGGGTTTAGGGTTTAGGGTTTAGGGTTTAGGGTTTAGGGTTTAGGGTTTAGGGTTTAGGGTTTAGGGTTTAGGGTTTAGGGTTTAGGGTTTAGGGTTTAGGGTTTAGGGTTTAGGGTTTAGGGTTTAGGGTTTAGGGTTTAGGGTTTAGGGTTTAGGGTTTAGGGTTTAGGGTTTAGGGTTTAGGGTTTAGGGTTTAGGGTTTAGGGTTTAGGGTTTAGGGTTTAGGGTTTAGGGTTTAGGGTTTAGGGTTTAGGGTTTAGGGTTTAGGGTTTAGGGTTTAGGGTTTAGGGTTTAGGGTTTAGGGTTTAGGGTTTAGGGTTTAGGGTTTAGGGTTTAGGGTTTAGGGTTTAGGGTTTAGGGTTTAGGGTTTAGGGTTTAGGGTTTAGGGTTTAGGGTTTAGGGTTTAGGGTTTAGGGTTTAGGGTTTAGGGTTTAGGGTTTAGGGTTTAGGGTTTAGGGTTTAGGGTTTAGGGTTTAGGGTTTAGGGTTTAGGGTTTAGGGTTTAGGGTTTAGGGTTTAGGGTTTAGGGTTTAGGGTTTAGGGTTTAGGGTTTAGGGTTTAGGGTTTAGGGTTTAGGGTTTAGGGTTTAGGGTTTAGGGTTTAGGGTTTAGGGTTTAGGGTTTAGGGTTTAGGGTTTAGGGTTTAGGGTTTAGGGTTTAGGGTTTAGGGTTTAGGGTTTAGGGTTTAGGGTTTAGGGTTTAGGGTTTAGGGTTTAGGGTTTAGGGTTTAGGGTTTAGGGTTTAGGGTTTAGGGTTTAGGGTTTAGGGTTTAGGGTTTAGGGTTTAGGGTTTAGGGTTTAGGGTTTAGGGTTTAGGGTTTAGGGTTTAGGGTTTAGGGTTTAGGGTTTAGGGTTTAGGGTTTAGGGTTTAGGGTTTAGGGTTTAGGGTTTAGGGTTTAGGGTTTAGGGTTTAGGGTTTAGGGTTTAGGGTTTAGGGTTTAGGGTTTAGGGTTTAGGGTTTAGGGTTTAGGGTTTAGGGTTTAGGGTTTAGGGTTTAGGGTTTAGGGTTTAGGGTTTAGGGTTTAGGGTTTAGGGTTTAGGGTTTAGGGTTTAGGGTTTAGGGTTTAGGGTTTAGGGTTTAGGGTTTAGGGTTTAGGGTTTAGGGTTTAGGGTTTAGGGTTTAGGGTTTAGGGTTTAGGGTTTAGGGTTTAGGGTTTAGGGTTTAGGGTTTAGGGTTTAGGGTTTAGGGTTTAGGGTTTAGGGTTTAGGGTTTAGGGTTTAGGGTTTAGGGTTTAGGGTTTAGGGTTTAGGGTTTAGGGTTTAGGGTTTAGGGTTTAGGGTTTAGGGTTTAGGGTTTAGGGTTTAGGGTTTAGGGTTTAGGGTTTAGGGTTTAGGGTTTAGGGTTTAGGGTTTAGGGTTTAGGGTTTAGGGTTTAGGGTTTAGGGTTTAGGGTTTAGGGTTTAGGGTTTAGGGTTTAGGGTTTAGGGTTTAGGGTTTAGGGTTTAGGGTTTAGGGTTTAGGGTTTAGGGTTTAGGGTTTAGGGTTTAGGGTTTAGGGTTTAGGGTTTAGGGTTTAGGGTTTAGGGTTTAGGGTTTAGGGTTTAGGGTTTAGGGTTTAGGGTTTAGGGTTTAGGGTTTAGGGTTTAGGGTTTAGGGTTTAGGGTTTAGGGTTTAGGGTTTAGGGTTTAGGGTTTAGGGTTTAGGGTTTAGGGTTTAGGGTTTAGGGTTTAGGGTTTAGGGTTTAGGGTTTAGGGTTTAGGGTTTAGGGTTTAGGGTTTAGGGTTTAGGGTTTAGGGTTTAGGGTTTAGGGTTTAGGGTTTAGGGTTTAGGGTTTAGGGTTTAGGGTTTAGGGTTTAGGGTTTAGGGTTTAGGGTTTAGGGTTTAGGGTTTAGGGTTTAGGGTTTAGGGTTTAGGGTTTAGGGTTTAGGGTTTAGGGTTTAGGGTTTAGGGTTTAGGGTTTAGGGTTTAGGGTTTAGGGTTTAGGGTTTAGGGTTTAGGGTTTAGGGTTTAGGGTTTAGGGTTTAGGGTTTAGGGTTTAGGGTTTAGGGTTTAGGGTTTAGGGTTTAGGGTTTAGGGTTTAGGGTTTAGGGTTTAGGGTTTAGGGTTTAGGGTTTAGGGTTTAGGGTTTAGGGTTTAGGGTTTAGGGTTTAGGGTTTAGGGTTTAGGGTTTAGGGTTTAGGGTTTAGGGTTTAGGGTTTAGGGTTTAGGGTTTAGGGTTTAGGGTTTAGGGTTTAGGGTTTAGGGTTTAGGGTTTAGGGTTTAGGGTTTAGGGTTTAGGGTTTAGGGTTTAGGGTTTAGGGTTTAGGGTTTAGGGTTTAGGGTTTAGGGTTTAGGGTTTAGGGTTTAGGGTTTAGGGTTTAGGGTTTAGGGTTTAGGGTTTAGGGTTTAGGGTTTAGGGTTTAGGGTTTAGGGTTTAGGGTTTAGGGTTTAGGGTTTAGGGTTTAGGGTTTAGGGTTTAGGGTTTAGGGTTTAGGGTTTAGGGTTTAGGGTTTAGGGTTTAGGGTTTAGGGTTTAGGGTTTAGGGTTTAGGGTTTAGGGTTTAGGGTTTAGGGTTTAGGGTTTAGGGTTTAGGGTTTAGGGTTTAGGGTTTAGGGTTTAGGGTTTAGGGTTTAGGGTTTAGGGTTTAGGGTTTAGGGTTTAGGGTTTAGGGTTTAGGGTTTAGGGTTTAGGGTTTAGGGTTTAGGGTTTAGGGTTTAGGGTTTAGGGTTTAGGGTTTAGGGTTTAGGGTTTAGGGTTTAGGGTTTAGGGTTTAGGGTTTAGGGTTTAGGGTTTAGGGTTTAGGGTTTAGGGTTTAGGGTTTAGGGTTTAGGGTTTAGGGTTTAGGGTTTAGGGTTTAGGGTTTAGGGTTTAGGGTTTAGGGTTTAGGGTTTAGGGTTTAGGGTTTAGGGTTTAGGGTTTAGGGTTTAGGGTTTAGGGTTTAGGGTTTAGGGTTTAGGGTTTAGGGTTTAGGGTTTAGGGTTTAGGGTTTAGGGTTTAGGGTTTAGGGTTTAGGGTTTAGGGTTTAGGGTTTAGGGTTTAGGGTTTAGGGTTTAGGGTTTAGGGTTTAGGGTTTAGGGTTTAGGGTTTAGGGTTTAGGGTTTAGGGTTTAGGGTTTAGGGTTTAGGGTTTAGGGTTTAGGGTTTAGGGTTTAGGGTTTAGGGTTTAGGGTTTAGGGTTTAGGGTTTAGGGTTTAGGGTTTAGGGTTTAGGGTTTAGGGTTTAGGGTTTAGGGTTTAGGGTTTAGGGTTTAGGGTTTAGGGTTTAGGGTTTAGGGTTTAGGGTTTAGGGTTTAGGGTTTAGGGTTTAGGGTTTAGGGTTTAGGGTTTAGGGTTTAGGGTTTAGGGTTTAGGGTTTAGGGTTTAGGGTTTAGGGTTTAGGGTTTAGGGTTTAGGGTTTAGGGTTTAGGGTTTAGGGTTTAGGGTTTAGGGTTTAGGGTTTAGGGTTTAGGGTTTAGGGTTTAGGGTTTAGGGTTTAGGGTTTAGGGTTTAGGGTTTAGGGTTTAGGGTTTAGGGTTTAGGGTTTAGGGTTTAGGGTTTAGGGTTTAGGGTTTAGGGTTTAGG
This sequence comes from Mikania micrantha, assembly GCA_009363875.1. Lineage (NCBI taxonomy): Eukaryota > Viridiplantae > Streptophyta > Magnoliopsida > Asterales > Asteraceae > Mikania > Mikania micrantha. The sequence continues at coordinate 3,945,517 of CM018687.1, read as the reverse complement.
GTTTAGGGTTTAGGGTTTAGGGTTTAGGGTTTAGGGTTTAGGGTTTAGGGTTTAGGGTTTAGGGTTTAGGGTTTAGGGTTTAGGGTTTAGGGTTTAGGGTTTAGGGTTTAGGGTTTAGGGTTTAGGGTTTAGGGTTTAGGGTTTAGGGTTTAGGGTTTAGGGTTTAGGGTTTAGGGTTTAGGGTTTAGGGTTTAGGGTTTAGGGTTTAGGGTTTAGGGTTTAGGGTTTAGGGTTTAGGGTTTAGGGTTTAGGGTTTAGGGTTTAGGGTTTAGGGTTTAGGGTTTAGGGTTTAGGGTTTAGGGTTTAGGGTTTAGGGTTTAGGGTTTAGGGTTTAGGGTTTAGGGTTTAGGGTTTAGGGTTTAGGGTTTAGGGTTTAGGGTTTAGGGTTTAGGGTTTAGGGTTTAGGGTTTAGGGTTTAGGGTTTAGGGTTTAGGGTTTAGGGTTTAGGGTTTAGGGTTTAGGGTTTAGGGTTTAGGGTTTAGGGTTTAGGGTTTAGGGTTTAGGGTTTAGGGTTTAGGGTTTAGGGTTTAGGGTTTAGGGTTTAGGGTTTAGGGTTTAGGGTTTAGGGTTTAGGGTTTAGGGTTTAGGGTTTAGGGTTTAGGGTTTAGGGTTTAGGGTTTAGGGTTTAGGGTTTAGGGTTTAGGGTTTAGGGTTTAGGGTTTAGGGTTTAGGGTTTAGGGTTTAGGGTTTAGGGTTTAGGGTTTAGGGTTTAGGGTTTAGGGTTTAGGGTTTAGGGTTTAGGGTTTAGGGTTTAGGGTTTAGGGTTTAGGGTTTAGGGTTTAGGGTTTAGGGTTTAGGGTTTAGGGTTTAGGGTTTAGGGTTTAGGGTTTAGGGTTTAGGGTTTAGGGTTTAGGGTTTAGGGTTTAGGGTTTAGGGTTTAGGGTTTAGGGTTTAGGGTTTAGGGTTTAGGGTTTAGGGTTTAGGGTTTAGGGTTTAGGGTTTAGGGTTTAGGGTTTAGGGTTTAGGGTTTAGGGTTTAGGGTTTAGGGTTTAGGGTTTAGGGTTTAGGGTTTAGGGTTTAGGGTTTAGGGTTTAGGGTTTAGGGTTTAGGGTTTAGGGTTTAGGGTTTAGGGTTTAGGGTTTAGGGTTTAGGGTTTAGGGTTTAGGGTTTAGGGTTTAGGGTTTAGGGTTTAGGGTTTAGGGTTTAGGGTTTAGGGTTTAGGGTTTAGGGTTTAGGGTTTAGGGTTTAGGGTTTAGGGTTTAGGGTTTAGGGTTTAGGGTTTAGGGTTTAGGGTTTAGGGTTTAGGGTTTAGGGTTTAGGGTTTAGGGTTTAGGGTTTAGGGTTTAGGGTTTAGGGTTTAGGGTTTAGGGTTTAGGGTTTAGGGTTTAGGGTTTAGGGTTTAGGGTTTAGGGTTTAGGGTTTAGGGTTTAGGGTTTAGGGTTTAGGGTTTAGGGTTTAGGGTTTAGGGTTTAGGGTTTAGGGTTTAGGGTTTAGGGTTTAGGGTTTAGGGTTTAGGGTTTAGGGTTTAGGGTTTAGGGTTTAGGGTTTAGGGTTTAGGGTTTAGGGTTTAGGGTTTAGGGTTTAGGGTTTAGGGTTTAGGGTTTAGGGTTTAGGGTTTAGGGTTTAGGGTTTAGGGTTTAGGGTTTAGGGTTTAGGGTTTAGGGTTTAGGGTTTAGGGTTTAGGGTTTAGGGTTTAGGGTTTAGGGTTTAGGGTTTAGGGTTTAGGGTTTAGGGTTTAGGGTTTAGGGTTTAGGGTTTAGGGTTTAGGGTTTAGGGTTTAGGGTTTAGGGTTTAGGGTTTAGGGTTTAGGGTTTAGGGTTTAGGGTTTAGGGTTTAGGGTTTAGGGTTTAGGGTTTAGGGTTTAGGGTTTAGGGTTTAGGGTTTAGGGTTTAGGGTTTAGGGTTTAGGGTTTAGGGTTTAGGGTTTAGGGTTTAGGGTTTAGGGTTTAGGGTTTAGGGTTTAGGGTTTAGGGTTTAGGGTTTAGGGTTTAGGGTTTAGGGTTTAGGGTTTAGGGTTTAGGGTTTAGGGTTTAGGGTTTAGGGTTTAGGGTTTAGGGTTTAGGGTTTAGGGTTTAGGGTTTAGGGTTTAGGGTTTAGGGTTTAGGGTTTAGGGTTTAGGGTTTAGGGTTTAGGGTTTAGGGTTTAGGGTTTAGGGTTTAGGGTTTAGGGTTTAGGGTTTAGGGTTTAGGGTTTAGGGTTTAGGGTTTAGGGTTTAGGGTTTAGGGTTTAGGGTTTAGGGTTTAGGGTTTAGGGTTTAGGGTTTAGGGTTTAGGGTTTAGGGTTTAGGGTTTAGGGTTTAGGGTTTAGGGTTTAGGGTTTAGGGTTTAGGGTTTAGGGTTTAGGGTTTAGGGTTTAGGGTTTAGGGTTTAGGGTTTAGGGTTTAGGGTTTAGGGTTTAGGGTTTAGGGTTTAGGGTTTAGGGTTTAGGGTTTAGGGTTTAGGGTTTAGGGTTTAGGGTTTAGGGTTTAGGGTTTAGGGTTTAGGGTTTAGGGTTTAGGGTTTAGGGTTTAGGGTTTAGGGTTTAGGGTTTAGGGTTTAGGGTTTAGGGTTTAGGGTTTAGGGTTTAGGGTTTAGGGTTTAGGGTTTAGGGTTTAGGGTTTAGGGTTTAGGGTTTAGGGTTTAGGGTTTAGGGTTTAGGGTTTAGGGTTTAGGGTTTAGGGTTTAGGGTTTAGGGTTTAGGGTTTAGGGTTTAGGGTTTAGGGTTTAGGGTTTAGGGTTTAGGGTTTAGGGTTTAGGGTTTAGGGTTTAGGGTTTAGGGTTTAGGGTTTAGGGTTTAGGGTTTAGGGTTTAGGGTTTAGGGTTTAGGGTTTAGGGTTTAGGGTTTAGGGTTTAGGGTTTAGGGTTTAGGGTTTAGGGTTTAGGGTTTAGGGTTTAGGGTTTAGGGTTTAGGGTTTAGGGTTTAGGGTTTAGGGTTTAGGGTTTAGGGTTTAGGGTTTAGGGTTTAGGGTTTAGGGTTTAGGGTTTAGGGTTTAGGGTTTAGGGTTTAGGGTTTAGGGTTTAGGGTTTAGGGTTTAGGGTTTAGGGTTTAGGGTTTAGGGTTTAGGGTTTAGGGTTTAGGGTTTAGGGTTTAGGGTTTAGGGTTTAGGGTTTAGGGTTTAGGGTTTAGGGTTTAGGGTTTAGGGTTTAGGGTTTAGGGTTTAGGGTTTAGGGTTTAGGGTTTAGGGTTTAGGGTTTAGGGTTTAGGGTTTAGGGTTTAGGGTTTAGGGTTTAGGGTTTAGGGTTTAGGGTTTAGGGTTTAGGGTTTAGGGTTTAGGGTTTAGGGTTTAGGGTTTAGGGTTTAGGGTTTAGGGTTTAGGGTTTAGGGTTTAGGGTTTAGGGTTTAGGGTTTAGGGTTTAGGGTTTAGGGTTTAGGGTTTAGGGTTTAGGGTTTAGGGTTTAGGGTTTAGGGTTTAGGGTTTAGGGTTTAGGGTTTAGGGTTTAGGGTTTAGGGTTTAGGGTTTAGGGTTTAGGGTTTAGGGTTTAGGGTTTAGGGTTTAGGGTTTAGGGTTTAGGGTTTAGGGTTTAGGGTTTAGGGTTTAGGGTTTAGGGTTTAGGGTTTAGGGTTTAGGGTTTAGGGTTTAGGGTTTAGGGTTTAGGGTTTAGGGTTTAGGGTTTAGGGTTTAGGGTTTAGGGTTTAGGGTTTAGGGTTTAGGGTTTAGGGTTTAGGGTTTAGGGTTTAGGGTTTAGGGTTTAGGGTTTAGGGTTTAGGGTTTAGGGTTTAGGGTTTAGGGTTTAGGGTTTAGGGTTTAGGGTTTAGGGTTTAGGGTTTAGGGTTTAGGGTTTAGGGTTTAGGGTTTAGGGTTTAGGGTTTAGGGTTTAGGGTTTAGGGTTTAGGGTTTAGGGTTTAGGGTTTAGGGTTTAGGGTTTAGGGTTTAGGGTTTAGGGTTTAGGGTTTAGGGTTTAGGGTTTAGGGTTTAGGGTTTAGGGTTTAGGGTTTAGGGTTTAGGGTTTAGGGTTTAGGGTTTAGGGTTTAGGGTTTAGGGTTTAGGGTTTAGGGTTTAGGGTTTAGGGTTTAGGGTTTAGGGTTTAGGGTTTAGGGTTTAGGGTTTAGGGTTTAGGGTTTAGGGTTTAGGGTTTAGGGTTTAGGGTTTAGGGTTTAGGGTTTAGGGTTTAGGGTTTAGGGTTTAGGGTTTAGGGTTTAGGGTTTAGGGTTTAGGGTTTAGGGTTTAGGGTTTAGGGTTTAGGGTTTAGGGTTTAGGGTTTAGGGTTTAGGGTTTAGGGTTTAGGGTTTAGGGTTTAGGGTTTAGGGTTTAGGGTTTAGGGTTTAGGGTTTAGGGTTTAGGGTTTAGGGTTTAGGGTTTAGGGTTTAGGGTTTAGGGTTTAGGGTTTAGGGTTTAGGGTTTAGGGTTTAGGGTTTAGGGTTTAGGGTTTAGGGTTTAGGGTTTAGGGTTTAGGGTTTAGGGTTTAGGGTTTAGGGTTTAGGGTTTAGGGTTTAGGGTTTAGGGTTTAGGGTTTAGGGTTTAGGGTTTAGGGTTTAGGGTTTAGGGTTTAGGGTTTAGGGTTTAGGGTTTAGGGTTTAGGGTTTAGGGTTTAGGGTTTAGGGTTTAGGGTTTAGGGTTTAGGGTTTAGGGTTTAGGGTTTAGGGTTTAGGGTTTAGGGTTTAGGGTTTAGGGTTTAGGGTTTAGGGTTTAGGGTTTAGGGTTTAGGGTTTAGGGTTTAGGGTTTAGGGTTTAGGGTTTAGGGTTTAGGGTTTAGGGTTTAGGGTTTAGGGTTTAGGGTTTAGGGTTTAGGGTTTAGGGTTTAGGGTTTAGGGTTTAGGGTTTAGGGTTTAGGGTTTAGGGTTTAGGGTTTAGGGTTTAGGGTTTAGGGTTTAGGGTTTAGGGTTTAGGGTTTAGGGTTTAGGGTTTAGGGTTTAGGGTTTAGGGTTTAGGGTTTAGGGTTTAGGGTTTAGGGTTTAGGGTTTAGGGTTTAGGGTTTAGGGTTTAGGGTTTAGGGTTTAGGGTTTAGGGTTTAGGGTTTAGGGTTTAGGGTTTAGGGTTTAGGGTTTAGGGTTTAGGGTTTAGGGTTTAGGGTTTAGGGTTTAGGGTTTAGGGTTTAGGGTTTAGGGTTTAGGGTTTAGGGTTTAGGGTTTAGGGTTTAGGGTTTAGGGTTTAGGGTTTAGGGTTTAGGGTTTAGGGTTTAGGGTTTAGGGTTTAGGGTTTAGGGTTTAGGGTTTAGGGTTTAGGGTTTAGGGTTTAGGGTTTAGGGTTTAGGGTTTAGGGTTTAGGGTTTAGGGTTTAGGGTTTAGGGTTTAGGGTTTAGGGTTTAGGGTTTAGGGTTTAGGGTTTAGGGTTTAGGGTTTAGGGTTTAGGGTTTAGGGTTTAGGGTTTAGGGTTTAGGGTTTAGGGTTTAGGGTTTAGGGTTTAGGGTTTAGGGTTTAGGGTTTAGGGTTTAGGGTTTAGGGTTTAGGGTTTAGGGTTTAGGGTTTAGGGTTTAGGGTTTAGGGTTTAGGGTTTAGGGTTTAGGGTTTAGGGTTTAGGGTTTAGGGTTTAGGGTTTAGGGTTTAGGGTTTAGGGTTTAGGGTTTAGGGTTTAGGGTTTAGGGTTTAGGGTTTAGGGTTTAGGGTTTAGGGTTTAGGGTTTAGGGTTTAGGGTTTAGGGTTTAGGGTTTAGGGTTTAGGGTTTAGGGTTTAGGGTTTAGGGTTTAGGGTTTAGGGTTTAGGGTTTAGGGTTTAGGGTTTAGGGTTTAGGGTTTAGGGTTTAGGGTTTAGGGTTTAGGGTTTAGGGTTTAGGGTTTAGGGTTTAGGGTTTAGGGTTTAGGGTTTAGGGTTTAGGGTTTAGGGTTTAGGGTTTAGGGTTTAGGGTTTAGGGTTTAGGGTTTAGGGTTTAGGGTTTAGGGTTTAGGGTTTAGGGTTTAGGGTTTAGGGTTTAGGGTTTAGGGTTTAGGGTTTAGGGTTTAGGGTTTAGGGTTTAGGGTTTAGGGTTTAGGGTTTAGGGTTTAGGGTTTAGGGTTTAGGGTTTAGGGTTTAGGGTTTAGGGTTTAGGGTTTAGGGTTTAGGGTTTAGGGTTTAGGGTTTAGGGTTTAGGGTTTAGGGTTTAGGGTTTAGGGTTTAGGGTTTAGGGTTTAGGGTTTAGGGTTTAGGGTTTAGGGTTTAGGGTTTAGGGTTTAGGGTTTAGGGTTTAGGGTTTAGGGTTTAGGGTTTAGGGTTTAGGGTTTAGGGTTTAGGGTTTAGGGTTTAGGGTTTAGGGTTTAGGGTTTAGGGTTTAGGGTTTAGGGTTTAGGGTTTAGGGTTTAGGGTTTAGGGTTTAGGGTTTAGGGTTTAGGGTTTAGGGTTTAGGGTTTAGGGTTTAGGGTTTAGGGTTTAGGGTTTAGGGTTTAGGGTTTAGGGTTTAGGGTTTAGGGTTTAGGGTTTAGGGTTTAGGGTTTAGGGTTTAGGGTTTAGGGTTTAGGGTTTAGGGTTTAGGGTTTAGGGTTTAGGGTTTAGGGTTTAGGGTTTAGGGTTTAGGGTTTAGGGTTTAGGGTTTAGGGTTTAGGGTTTAGGGTTTAGGGTTTAGGGTTTAGGGTTTAGGGTTTAGGGTTTAGGGTTTAGGGTTTAGGGTTTAGGGTTTAGGGTTTAGGGTTTAGGGTTTAGGGTTTAGGGTTTAGGGTTTAGGGTTTAGGGTTTAGGGTTTAGGGTTTAGGGTTTAGGGTTTAGGGTTTAGGGTTTAGGGTTTAGGGTTTAGGGTTTAGGGTTTAGGGTTTAGGGTTTAGGGTTTAGGGTTTAGGGTTTAGGGTTTAGGGTTTAGGGTTTAGGGTTTAGGGTTTAGGGTTTAGGGTTTAGGGTTTAGGGTTTAGGGTTTAGGGTTTAGGGTTTAGGGTTTAGGGTTTAGGGTTTAGGGTTTAGGGTTTAGGGTTTAGGGTTTAGGGTTTAGGGTTTAGGGTTTAGGGTTTAGGGTTTAGGGTTTAGGGTTTAGGGTTTAGGGTTTAGGGTTTAGGGTTTAGGGTTTAGGGTTTAGGGTTTAGGGTTTAGGGTTTAGGGTTTAGGGTTTAGGGTTTAGGGTTTAGGGTTTAGGGTTTAGGGTTTAGGGTTTAGGGTTTAGGGTTTAGGGTTTAGGGTTTAGGGTTTAGGGTTTAGGGTTTAGGGTTTAGGGTTTAGGGTTTAGGGTTTAGGGTTTAGGGTTTAGGGTTTAGGGTTTAGGGTTTAGGGTTTAGGGTTTAGGGTTTAGGGTTTAGGGTTTAGGGTTTAGGGTTTAGGGTTTAGGGTTTAGGGTTTAGGGTTTAGGGTTTAGGGTTTAGGGTTTAGGGTTTAGGGTTTAGGGTTTAGGGTTTAGGGTTTAGGGTTTAGGGTTTAGGGTTTAGGGTTTAGGGTTTAGGGTTTAGGGTTTAGGGTTTAGGGTTTAGGGTTTAGGGTTTAGGGTTTAGGGTTTAGGGTTTAGGGTTTAGGGTTTAGGGTTTAGGGTTTAGGGTTTAGGGTTTAGGGTTTAGGGTTTAGGGTTTAGGGTTTAGGGTTTAGGGTTTAGGGTTTAGGGTTTAGGGTTTAGGGTTTAGGGTTTAGGGTTTAGGGTTTAGGGTTTAGGGTTTAGGGTTTAGGGTTTAGGGTTTAGGGTTTAGGGTTTAGGGTTTAGGGTTTAGGGTTTAGGGTTTAGGGTTTAGGGTTTAGGGTTTAGGGTTTAGGGTTTAGGGTTTAGGGTTTAGGGTTTAGGGTTTAGGGTTTAGGGTTTAGGGTTTAGGGTTTAGGGTTTAGGGTTTAGGGTTTAGGGTTTAGGGTTTAGGGTTTAGGGTTTAGGGTTTAGGGTTTAGGGTTTAGGGTTTAGGGTTTAGGGTTTAGGGTTTAGGGTTTAGGGTTTAGGGTTTAGGGTTTAGGGTTTAGGGTTTAGGGTTTAGGGTTTAGGGTTTAGGGTTTAGGGTTTAGGGTTTAGGGTTTAGGGTTTAGGGTTTAGGGTTTAGGGTTTAGGGTTTAGGGTTTAGGGTTTAGGGTTTAGGGTTTAGGGTTTAGGGTTTAGGGTTTAGGGTTTAGGGTTTAGGGTTTAGGGTTTAGGGTTTAGGGTTTAGGGTTTAGGGTTTAGGGTTTAGGGTTTAGGGTTTAGGGTTTAGGGTTTAGGGTTTAGGGTTTAGGGTTTAGGGTTTAGGGTTTAGGGTTTAGGGTTTAGGGTTTAGGGTTTAGGGTTTAGGGTTTAGGGTTTAGGGTTTAGGGTTTAGGGTTTAGGGTTTAGGGTTTAGGGTTTAGGGTTTAGGGTTTAGGGTTTAGGGTTTAGGGTTTAGGGTTTAGGGTTTAGGGTTTAGGGTTTAGGGTTTAGGGTTTAGGGTTTAGGGTTTAGGGTTTAGGGTTTAGGGTTTAGGGTTTAGGGTTTAGGGTTTAGGGTTTAGGGTTTAGGGTTTAGGGTTTAGGGTTTAGGGTTTAGGGTTTAGGGTTTAGGGTTTAGGGTTTAGGGTTTAGGGTTTAGGGTTTAGGGTTTAGGGTTTAGGGTTTAGGGTTTAGGGTTTAGGGTTTAGGGTTTAGGGTTTAGGGTTTAGGGTTTAGGGTTTAGGGTTTAGGGTTTAGGGTTTAGGGTTTAGGGTTTAGGGTTTAGGGTTTAGGGTTTAGGGTTTAGGGTTTAGGGTTTAGGGTTTAGGGTTTAGGGTTTAGGGTTTAGGGTTTAGGGTTTAGGGTTTAGGGTTTAGGGTTTAGGGTTTAGGGTTTAGGGTTTAGGGTTTAGGGTTTAGGGTTTAGGGTTTAGGGTTTAGGGTTTAGGGTTTAGGGTTTAGGGTTTAGGGTTTAGGGTTTAGGGTTTAGGGTTTAGGGTTTAGGGTTTAGGGTTTAGGGTTTAGGGTTTAGGGTTTAGGGTTTAGGGTTTAGGGTTTAGGGTTTAGGGTTTAGGGTTTAGGGTTTAGGGTTTAGGGTTTAGGGTTTAGGGTTTAGGGTTTAGGGTTTAGGGTTTAGGGTTTAGGGTTTAGGGTTTAGGGTTTAGGGTTTAGGGTTTAGGGTTTAGGGTTTAGGGTTTAGGGTTTAGGGTTTAGGGTTTAGGGTTTAGGGTTTAGGGTTTAGGGTTTAGGGTTTAGGGTTTAGGGTTTAGGGTTTAGGGTTTAGGGTTTAGGGTTTAGGGTTTAGGGTTTAGGGTTTAGGGTTTAGGGTTTAGGGTTTAGGGTTTAGGGTTTAGGGTTTAGGGTTTAGGGTTTAGGGTTTAGGGTTTAGGGTTTAGGGTTTAGGGTTTAGGGTTTAGGGTTTAGGGTTTAGGGTTTAGGGTTTAGGGTTTAGGGTTTAGGGTTTAGGGTTTAGGGTTTAGGGTTTAGGGTTTAGGGTTTAGGGTTTAGGGTTTAGGGTTTAGGGTTTAGGGTTTAGGGTTTAGGGTTTAGGGTTTAGGGTTTAGGGTTTAGGGTTTAGGGTTTAGGGTTTAGGGTTTAGGGTTTAGGGTTTAGGGTTTAGGGTTTAGGGTTTAGGGTTTAGGGTTTAGGGTTTAGGGTTTAGGGTTTAGGGTTTAGGGTTTAGGGTTTAGGGTTTAGGGTTTAGGGTTTAGGGTTTAGGGTTTAGGGTTTAGGGTTTAGGGTTTAGGGTTTAGGGTTTAGGGTTTAGGGTTTAGGGTTTAGGGTTTAGGGTTTAGGGTTTAGGGTTTAGGGTTTAGGGTTTAGGGTTTAGGGTTTAGGGTTTAGGGTTTAGGGTTTAGGGTTTAGGGTTTAGGGTTTAGGGTTTAGGGTTTAGGGTTTAGGGTTTAGGGTTTAGGGTTTAGGGTTTAGGGTTTAGGGTTTAGGGTTTAGGGTTTAGGGTTTAGGGTTTAGGGTTTAGGGTTTAGGGTTTAGGGTTTAGGGTTTAGGGTTTAGGGTTTAGGGTTTAGGGTTTAGGGTTTAGGGTTTAGGGTTTAGGGTTTAGGGTTTAGGGTTTAGGGTTTAGGGTTTAGGGTTTAGGGTTTAGGGTTTAGGGTTTAGGGTTTAGGGTTTAGGGTTTAGGGTTTAGGGTTTAGGGTTTAGGGTTTAGGGTTTAGGGTTTAGGGTTTAGGGTTTAGGGTTTAGGGTTTAGGGTTTAGGGTTTAGGGTTTAGGGTTTAGGGTTTAGGGTTTAGGGTTTAGGGTTTAGGGTTTAGGGTTTAGGGTTTAGGGTTTAGGGTTTAGGGTTTAGGGTTTAGGGTTTAGGGTTTAGGGTTTAGGGTTTAGGGTTTAGGGTTTAGGGTTTAGGGTTTAGGGTTTAGGGTTTAGGGTTTAGGGTTTAGGGTTTAGGGTTTAGGGTTTAGGGTTTAGGGTTTAGGGTTTAGGGTTTAGGGTTTAGGGTTTAGGGTTTAGGGTTTAGGGTTTAGGGTTTAGGGTTTAGGGTTTAGGGTTTAGGGTTTAGGGTTTAGGGTTTAGGGTTTAGGGTTTAGGGTTTAGGGTTTAGGGTTTAGGGTTTAGGGTTTAGGGTTTAGGGTTTAGGGTTTAGGGTTTAGGGTTTAGGGTTTAGGGTTTAGGGTTTAGGGTTTAGGGTTTAGGGTTTAGGGTTTAGGGTTTAGGGTTTAGGGTTTAGGGTTTAGGGTTTAGGGTTTAGGGTTTAGGGTTTAGGGTTTAGGGTTTAGGGTTTAGGGTTTAGGGTTTAGGGTTTAGGGTTTAGGGTTTAGGGTTTAGGGTTTAGGGTTTAGGGTTTAGGGTTTAGGGTTTAGGGTTTAGGGTTTAGGGTTTAGGGTTTAGGGTTTAGGGTTTAGGGTTTAGGGTTTAGGGTTTAGGGTTTAGGGTTTAGGGTTTAGGGTTTAGGGTTTAGGGTTTAGGGTTTAGGGTTTAGGGTTTAGGGTTTAGGGTTTAGGGTTTAGGGTTTAGGGTTTAGGGTTTAGGGTTTAGGGTTTAGGGTTTAGGGTTTAGGGTTTAGGGTTTAGGGTTTAGGGTTTAGGGTTTAGGGTTTAGGGTTTAGGGTTTAGGGTTTAGGGTTTAGGGTTTAGGGTTTAGGGTTTAGGGTTTAGGGTTTAGGGTTTAGGGTTTAGGGTTTAGGGTTTAGGGTTTAGGGTTTAGGGTTTAGGGTTTAGGGTTTAGGGTTTAGGGTTTAGGGTTTAGGGTTTAGGGTTTAGGGTTTAGGGTTTAGGGTTTAGGGTTTAGGGTTTAGGGTTTAGGGTTTAGGGTTTAGGGTTTAGGGTTTAGGGTTTAGGGTTTAGGGTTTAGGGTTTAGGGTTTAGGGTTTAGGGTTTAGGGTTTAGGGTTTAGGGTTTAGGGTTTAGGGTTTAGGGTTTAGGGTTTAGGGTTTAGGGTTTAGGGTTTAGGGTTTAGGGTTTAGGGTTTAGGGTTTAGGGTTTAGGGTTTAGGGTTTAGGGTTTAGGGTTTAGGGTTTAGGGTTTAGGGTTTAGGGTTTAGGGTTTAGGGTTTAGGGTTTAGGGTTTAGGGTTTAGGGTTTAGGGTTTAGGGTTTAGGGTTTAGGGTTTAGGGTTTAGGGTTTAGGGTTTAGGGTTTAGGGTTTAGGGTTTAGGGTTTAGGGTTTAGGGTTTAGGGTTTAGGGTTTAGGGTTTAGGGTTTAGGGTTTAGGGTTTAGGGTTTAGGGTTTAGGGTTTAGGGTTTAGGGTTTAGGGTTTAGGGTTTAGGGTTTAGGGTTTAGGGTTTAGGGTTTAGGGTTTAGGGTTTAGGGTTTAGGGTTTAGGGTTTAGGGTTTAGGGTTTAGGGTTTAGGGTTTAGGGTTTAGGGTTTAGGGTTTAGGGTTTAGGGTTTAGGGTTTAGGGTTTAGGGTTTAGGGTTTAGGGTTTAGGGTTTAGGGTTTAGGGTTTAGGGTTTAGGGTTTAGGGTTTAGGGTTTAGGGTTTAGGGTTTAGGGTTTAGGGTTTAGGGTTTAGGGTTTAGGGTTTAGGGTTTAGGGTTTAGGGTTTAGGGTTTAGGGTTTAGGGTTTAGGGTTTAGGGTTTAGGGTTTAGGGTTTAGGGTTTAGGGTTTAGGGTTTAGGGTTTAGGGTTTAGGGTTTAGGGTTTAGGGTTTAGGGTTTAGGGTTTAGGGTTTAGGGTTTAGGGTTTAGGGTTTAGGGTTTAGGGTTTAGGGTTTAGGGTTTAGGGTTTAGGGTTTAGGGTTTAGGGTTTAGGGTTTAGGGTTTAGGGTTTAGGGTTTAGGGTTTAGGGTTTAGGGTTTAGGGTTTAGGGTTTAGGGTTTAGGGTTTAGGGTTTAGGGTTTAGGGTTTAGGGTTTAGGGTTTAGGGTTTAGGGTTTAGGGTTTAGGGTTTAGGGTTTAGGGTTTAGGGTTTAGGGTTTAGGGTTTAGGGTTTAGGGTTTAGGGTTTAGGGTTTAGGGTTTAGGGTTTAGGGTTTAGGGTTTAGGGTTTAGGGTTTAGGGTTTAGGGTTTAGGGTTTAGGGTTTAGGGTTTAGGGTTTAGGGTTTAGGGTTTAGGGTTTAGGGTTTAGGGTTTAGGGTTTAGGGTTTAGGGTTTAGGGTTTAGGGTTTAGGGTTTAGGGTTTAGGGTTTAGGGTTTAGGGTTTAGGGTTTAGGGTTTAGGGTTTAGGGTTTAGGGTTTAGGGTTTAGGGTTTAGGGTTTAGGGTTTAGGGTTTAGGGTTTAGGGTTTAGGGTTTAGGGTTTAGGGTTTAGGGTTTAGGGTTTAGGGTTTAGGGTTTAGGGTTTAGGGTTTAGGGTTTAGGGTTTAGGGTTTAGGGTTTAGGGTTTAGGGTTTAGGGTTTAGGGTTTAGGGTTTAGGGTTTAGGGTTTAGGGTTTAGGGTTTAGGGTTTAGGGTTTAGGGTTTAGGGTTTAGGGTTTAGGGTTTAGGGTTTAGGGTTTAGGGTTTAGGGTTTAGGGTTTAGGGTTTAGGGTTTAGGGTTTAGGGTTTAGGGTTTAGGGTTTAGGGTTTAGGGTTTAGGGTTTAGGGTTTAGGGTTTAGGGTTTAGGGTTTAGGGTTTAGGGTTTAGGGTTTAGGGTTTAGGGTTTAGGGTTTAGGGTTTAGGGTTTAGGGTTTAGGGTTTAGGGTTTAGGGTTTAGGGTTTAGGGTTTAGGGTTTAGGGTTTAGGGTTTAGGGTTTAGGGTTTAGGGTTTAGGGTTTAGGGTTTAGGGTTTAGGGTTTAGGGTTTAGGGTTTAGGGTTTAGGGTTTAGGGTTTAGGGTTTAGGGTTTAGGGTTTAGGGTTTAGGGTTTAGGGTTTAGGGTTTAGGGTTTAGGGTTTAGGGTTTAGGGTTTAGGGTTTAGGGTTTAGGGTTTAGGGTTTAGGGTTTAGGGTTTAGGGTTTAGGGTTTAGGGTTTAGGGTTTAGGGTTTAGGGTTTAGGGTTTAGGGTTTAGGGTTTAGGGTTTAGGGTTTAGGGTTTAGGGTTTAGGGTTTAGGGTTTAGGGTTTAGGGTTTAGGGTTTAGGGTTTAGGGTTTAGGGTTTAGGGTTTAGGGTTTAGGGTTTAGGGTTTAGGGTTTAGGGTTTAGGGTTTAGGGTTTAGGGTTTAGGGTTTAGGGTTTAGGGTTTAGGGTTTAGGGTTTAGGGTTTAGGGTTTAGGGTTTAGGGTTTAGGGTTTAGGGTTTAGGGTTTAGGGTTTAGGGTTTAGGGTTTAGGGTTTAGGGTTTAGGGTTTAGGGTTTAGGGTTTAGGGTTTAGGGTTTAGGGTTTAGGGTTTAGGGTTTAGGGTTTAGGGTTTAGGGTTTAGGGTTTAGGGTTTAGGGTTTAGGGTTTAGGGTTTAGGGTTTAGGGTTTAGGGTTTAGGGTTTAGGGTTTAGGGTTTAGGGTTTAGGGTTTAGGGTTTAGGGTTTAGGGTTTAGGGTTTAGGGTTTAGGGTTTAGGGTTTAGGGTTTAGGGTTTAGGGTTTAGGGTTTAGGGTTTAGGGTTTAGGGTTTAGGGTTTAGGGTTTAGGGTTTAGGGTTTAGGGTTTAGGGTTTAGGGTTTAGGGTTTAGGGTTTAGGGTTTAGGGTTTAGGGTTTAGGGTTTAGGGTTTAGGGTTTAGGGTTTAGGGTTTAGGGTTTAGGGTTTAGGGTTTAGGGTTTAGGGTTTAGGGTTTAGGGTTTAGGGTTTAGGGTTTAGGGTTTAGGGTTTAGGGTTTAGGGTTTAGGGTTTAGGGTTTAGGGTTTAGGGTTTAGGGTTTAGGGTTTAGGGTTTAGGGTTTAGGGTTTAGGGTTTAGGGTTTAGGGTTTAGGGTTTAGGGTTTAGGGTTTAGGGTTTAGGGTTTAGGGTTTAGGGTTTAGGGTTTAGGGTTTAGGGTTTAGGGTTTAGGGTTTAGGGTTTAGGGTTTAGGGTTTAGGGTTTAGGGTTTAGGGTTTAGGGTTTAGGGTTTAGGGTTTAGGGTTTAGGGTTTAGGGTTTAGGGTTTAGGGTTTAGGGTTTAGGGTTTAGGGTTTAGGGTTTAGGGTTTAGGGTTTAGGGTTTAGGGTTTAGGGTTTAGGGTTTAGGGTTTAGGGTTTAGGGTTTAGGGTTTAGGGTTTAGGGTTTAGGGTTTAGGGTTTAGGGTTTAGGGTTTAGGGTTTAGGGTTTAGGGTTTAGGGTTTAGGGTTTAGGGTTTAGGGTTTAGGGTTTAGGGTTTAGGGTTTAGGGTTTAGGGTTTAGGGTTTAGGGTTTAGGGTTTAGGGTTTAGGGTTTAGGGTTTAGGGTTTAGGGTTTAGGGTTTAGGGTTTAGGGTTTAGGGTTTAGGGTTTAGGGTTTAGGGTTTAGGGTTTAGGGTTTAGGGTTTAGGGTTTAGGGTTTAGGGTTTAGGGTTTAGGGTTTAGGGTTTAGGGTTTAGGGTTTAGGGTTTAGGGTTTAGGGTTTAGGGTTTAGGGTTTAGGGTTTAGGGTTTAGGGTTTAGGGTTTAGGGTTTAGGGTTTAGGGTTTAGGGTTTAGGGTTTAGGGTTTAGGGTTTAGGGTTTAGGGTTTAGGGTTTAGGGTTTAGGGTTTAGGGTTTAGGGTTTAGGGTTTAGGGTTTAGGGTTTAGGGTTTAGGGTTTAGGGTTTAGGGTTTAGGGTTTAGGGTTTAGGGTTTAGGGTTTAGGGTTTAGGGTTTAGGGTTTAGGGTTTAGGGTTTAGGGTTTAGGGTTTAGGGTTTAGGGTTTAGGGTTTAGGGTTTAGGGTTTAGGGTTTAGGGTTTAGGGTTTAGGGTTTAGGGTTTAGGGTTTAGGGTTTAGGGTTTAGGGTTTAGGGTTTAGGGTTTAGGGTTTAGGGTTTAGGGTTTAGGGTTTAGGGTTTAGGGTTTAGGGTTTAGGGTTTAGGGTTTAGGGTTTAGGGTTTAGGGTTTAGGGTTTAGGGTTTAGGGTTTAGGGTTTAGGGTTTAGGGTTTAGGGTTTAGGGTTTAGGGTTTAGGGTTTAGGGTTTAGGGTTTAGGGTTTAGGGTTTAGGGTTTAGGGTTTAGGGTTTAGGGTTTAGGGTTTAGGGTTTAGGGTTTAGGGTTTAGGGTTTAGGGTTTAGGGTTTAGGGTTTAGGGTTTAGGGTTTAGGGTTTAGGGTTTAGGGTTTAGGGTTTAGGGTTTAGGGTTTAGGGTTTAGGGTTTAGGGTTTAGGGTTTAGGGTTTAGGGTTTAGGGTTTAGGGTTTAGGGTTTAGGGTTTAGGGTTTAGGGTTTAGGGTTTAGGGTTTAGGGTTTAGGGTTTAGGGTTTAGGGTTTAGGGTTTAGGGTTTAGGGTTTAGGGTTTAGGGTTTAGGGTTTAGGGTTTAGGGTTTAGGGTTTAGGGTTTAGGGTTTAGGGTTTAGGGTTTAGGGTTTAGGGTTTAGGGTTTAGGGTTTAGGGTTTAGGGTTTAGGGTTTAGGGTTTAGGGTTTAGGGTTTAGGGTTTAGGGTTTAGGGTTTAGGGTTTAGGGTTTAGGGTTTAGGGTTTAGGGTTTAGGGTTTAGGGTTTAGGGTTTAGGGTTTAGGGTTTAGGGTTTAGGGTTTAGGGTTTAGGGTTTAGGGTTTAGGGTTTAGGGTTTAGGGTTTAGGGTTTAGGGTTTAGGGTTTAGGGTTTAGGGTTTAGGGTTTAGGGTTTAGGGTTTAGGGTTTAGGGTTTAGGGTTTAGGGTTTAGGGTTTAGGGTTTAGGGTTTAGGGTTTAGGGTTTAGGGTTTAGGGTTTAGGGTTTAGGGTTTAGGGTTTAGGGTTT